>QVNV01000562.1:0-62318 GCA_014825455.1 Pseudomyrmex pallidus | reverse complement strand
GCCCACGCGCAGGATATTTCCGCGCCGGAAAAATCGTGCGATAATTCATGAAGGCGCTTTATTCGGATGATGAGTGACCTTAACGTCCGTAAGGTTTTCTTTTTTCTTTTTCAGATCGACGTCGTCCGTAGATGGATTCGGCGATTCGCCAAGAATTCGTGAAGACACACGCCGTACACAAGAACTGCGGACAACTACGGGGATTCTATGGAGACAAAATTAATTAGAATGATGATCCTTCGTGCTTGAAATAGAAAAACGCATGTTCTCATTCCCAACATCTAATCTGACGAGAGGTGTGTATTTTCCACCGACGGACGAATTTGGTGCTTAGAGTTTGCCTCGTAATTCTTGTAAAAAGTTTTTCGCTTGATGTTCCGCAAAAACTCGGACTTTTTACTAACTTTCGCAGATTATACATCCCGGAACCTACATACAGCAGTTAAACGCGTCGCTCTCGAGGAACTTTCTCATCGATCGCCAACACGGAACAAACTTTCTTCCGGCGCGTTTTGGAAGAGCGCGAAATTTCTCTGAAAACGCGAGCCGTCACTTTCCTTCATCTCTCGCTAAAGCGCTTTTGGCTATGAACCAACATTTTCACTTTACGCACGATAAACGCCACGACCCGCCACGAATGTGTAACAAAACCTTGAAGTCAATTGGAAATTAACGAGATCTTGTTTGCGCCAAGCACAAATTTCCGCCCGTTCTAACGGAATCGCGAACAATTTCATCGTAGCAAAGAAAAATGCGCACGTTTTGTTCCACTTTAGGATTCTCGGCGTGTCGCCGGACAACAAAAAACGAAACCAACATAATGAAACGACGAGTGACGTGTGCGCAAGTTGTGCTGTAAAAAAATGATAAGAACGTTCAAACGAAGTTTCACTTCCGAATATCGTCAACTCTCACTTGAACGTGACCACGCGAAGGGTATGTTTACGCAACAAAAAGATCGGCGAAGAGCAACGCAAAATCGTGACATTTCATTAGCAACGTGTTGTGAAAAATTATCCAATCGGTTACGGGAGCGAAGAGTTAAAATAGAACGTCACTTTTCCATCCGCGCAAAACGTGATAAGAAAACCGGACGAGCTCAGTTTCGCACGTTGCCGCAATATACAACGTTACGCGCAAAAAAGGGCGTTGAGTTATGAACAGAATAAAGGTTTGACGAGAATCGTCGCAAAACCACGGCTCCATTAGGCGCTCGTATCCTCGCACATGATAGAGCGGGGTGATACTTTTCTTGCGTAGGAGAATGAACGTCAGACAACGAACCCTACGCACACCGAAATTCCGAGAGCCGGAATTTATCCTCCTTCGCATCCGATGTTTCTCGACATCGGCGACGTGCTAACACGCAAAAACTATCTTCTCATAAAAGAGAGCGAAATGTCACGACCACGCATCAACGGCATTTTTAGTAATCGTTAAGCGAAACGGAACGGCAGAAGACTAGAGGCAACGGCGGCGAGATTAAACGCGAAACTGTCATAAAGTAGGAGGAAAATCATCAGGCTTTTCTCTTTCTGAGATATATTGTAATAATCAACCAATACTGATCTCGTCCGTCTTCTAGAAAAAGAAGCGAGTCGATGCAAAAAAGACCGATCGTCAAAGAAAGGGGGTTACATTGAAAATCGGAAGCTCCTGAGTATATCGGAGAAAAAAGTGTATTCATCTTGGGCGAATAAACCGTGAGGACAATAGACCATCATTCAGCAACGATCGGTCGGCGGTTCGGGATTGAATACTGCGGAAGGCGCTCGTGCATGAAATGCAAGTAGAAGTGCACTCAGACGTCGAAGCCCGGTGTTGTCGATCGAGTCGACGTTACCGTAGCACGTAGAATAATCGACAAAAAAGCAGAGAATCGTGCCGATACTATCGATACGGCCGTGCCACTTTAGCGGAACTAATGAAATGGCGCGCCGCAAGAAGGTACAATCGTTACGACGGACTCGATAAACGAGGAAGTAAGCTCGAATTAACGGCTTTCGGTAATCAATCGGTGTTCGCGAGCGCGTGACACGAGCCGATAGACAGAGCGATTCCGCCCCGTTACCGGCGCGGATTTTTCAATCGAGATCGGCCGAACGGAAAAAACGCGATTTGCCGCACGCACAATCTATCGCGATGGGGCGCGCTGAAATTAAAGGTACGTATTTGGAACGGTCGACGCGTTTTCACGGAAAATCCATTCCGAACGGGAGACTCGGTGACATCGGAAGTGCGTGAAGCGACGACGTCGTTCGGAAGATCGATGGATGGTCGCCGACATTTTGACCGCGACCCGTCGGAAACTTTTCTCGCGGGAGACGCGTAGCCAAGGCGGAAAATTCGAGCGTCGCGCGACGATGCCTCGATCACGTAGCGTGTCACGCGGGACACGGTGCAAGTCACGGTGTTACGTCGACGCGATCATAAAAGCTCGCGCTCAGACGGCCAGGTATGCGCAATCGACAGGAATATGTAAGTTATTCTCTCCGAAAGACGCTAGCCCTATTATAGTTTCCGATCGCAGCTAATTTTATTCACCCTCTCCTTCTCGAATTAAGCGCCGAGCGAATTTTGCGGATATTCCAAGCATCCTGAGAATTATTCTCCGGAAGAGAAATGAACGCGATAGATTGGCGCGCTTAACCATCGATCGATGTACAAAGTTTCTCTATGACGTCATCTCGGTGTTACAATCGTGTCAAAGGTTATCAGTTTCCCTCAGATGTGTACTCAGAAAGGAGAAAACGCAACTAGCGTAACAAAATCACGAACGAGGTGACGAAGATTACACTCTTTGACCGGGCGCTCGAGATCGCGTTAAGTTTCCGAGAAGAAATAGCAGCGTGAGAAAATTACGAACGTAAAAATGAACATTTTTAAACGATAGACAAAGTAAAAAAAACATAAAGAAAACACACACACACACACACACATACACCACGGTAGTCTTCCGCTCCTGTAATAAATCAACGAGAGCCACGCAAAGAAATGCAGAGCCTCGACGACTTGACAACGTTCGACTCCACGTCTCTTCCTTGGAACGTGTCGTCGCTGTGGCTCGACAATGATACCTATTACAACAGCACCAACTACACAGATCTGGAACTGGGAGGGAATCAATTCGTGTTGCCGTGGTGGCGTCAGATGATCTGGACGCTTCTGTTCACTGGTATGATCATCGTAGCGACCGGCGGCAATCTGATAGTGATATGGATCGTGCTGGCGCACAGGCGGATGCGCACCGTCACCAACTACTTCTTGGTAAACCTGAGCATCGCAGACGCGATGGTATCCACCCTGAACGTCACCTTCAATTACATCTACATGCTCAACAGCCACTGGCCCTTTGGCACGCTCTACTGCAAGATCTGCCAGTTCATCGCGGTTCTCACGATATGCGCTAGCGTCTTCACTCTGATGGCGATATCTATCGATCGGTAAGTAATCCTTTGAATATGGTAATTGAGACAAATTTCATTGCCCGAATTTCAGAACATAGTTTCGCGTCGCGCTCTCTACGATATATTGTGTAACGTGCTAAATTATTCTGGAGGAATGTGAAACGTCAAAGCTAACTGTTCCGCGAGTCATATAGCCGCGATCTCTATATATAATTTTCCGGACAATCAATAATCCCGCAGCAATTATTGCGAGTTTTCACTTATTTTCCTTTGCCTCGAGTATTTTTTCGCTTTTAGTATGTGAACGCTCGCGCTGAGACCCCACTTAGATCGATATCCGGAAATCTCTGGGGAAAACACATTTTCTCCCACACAGTTTATCTAGAGCAGTTCCGGCGCGCGTGTAGAAGCAGAGGGTGTGTAGCGATGCGCCGTATCTTACTTCTATGACGTCGCACCCTCGCACGAGGGTTTGTACGAAATCGGGAAGAGGTTTCGTCCGGACTAATGACAAAGATCAATCTGACGTCGAAAGTCTATCGAGAAAAATAAGAGAGGACAAACTCACCTCTCTTGCGATTAAACCAAAGTGAAACTTCGTACCCTCCACCAATTACGTCGTTCTACTTTCAGTTAAGAATCTTAACTATTAGTTCGGTCAAAATATTAAGCAGCGCCGATACCACTCTCACGTGTAAAAATTCGGTTATCGAAAATATAGCAGTGCGGTTCTTACGCGGAATCCTATCGTATTCACAGACACACAATTTATCATTTATTAAGCTCTTAAGATTCTTTTCTTCATAGCAACGCGTCTTTCCCCATTAAAACAATCGTCCTGCGATAAAACATTCAACAAAAGAGACGAGAGAATATATTTATTTGCGGCGGTAGAAAGCCGCATTTCAATCTTGAAAATGCCCGAGTTAATTTTAAAAGCGACGTTCTCTTTTTAAAATTCACGAGACCGCTATTCTGAAATTATACACTCTCAGAGAACATAATTCACTGTTCTTCTTATTATCGCTGCGAGTTGAAATCTTTCTTTAAAGCAGATTGAAAAAGAATCTTCAATGATTAAACGAAGGATGATAGCAATCGCTTAGCTTGATCGATTAAAGCAACACTTCGCAAACTTAAAAGGATTTATCTACAGGATGCGACTGCATTCGTGACATATCGAGCGCATAAGCTAGTCACTTTTCAAACCAAACAACCCGTCTCAAAGTCGATTACTTCGCGTTGTTGTCCAACCGGGCGAACGATTGCTCCGCAAGAAACTTTTGCAACAAAAGCACAAAAAGTTGAATAGCGAAATCCGCCGTTCAGAATGTTGCTTTCCGTAACCGCTCGAGAAATAGAAATGCACGCTCATTTCCCCTCTCGATTGTGCCTCCAGAAGAAAAGACTGCATATATTTTCGAGAGATGAATGTGGCGAATAAACGCGAGAGATGCGGAACGATTAAAGAATATGTAGCCATTTAAAAAACATCTTGTGTGTGTATACAGCAAATATATGTATATATATATATGTATATATACATGTTTGTTCATTCATCCCCTATTAAATCGATGATATATTTCGCGGGGCGATTCAGACATTTCGGGATGAAAATTGCCGATAAAGATGAACGACGATAAAAATTTGGACCAGTTGGTGTTGTCAATAGATACGACGTATATTGGAAAGATTTGGGGATCGTAAATCTTAAAATTCATTTTTATGTCGCAAAGATAGAACACAAGGGGAAAAAGCGCTGTTTCATCTCGGCGATAATCGCGAATGTCGCATGGGAATGGATTTATCGCGAGAAACTAATTTTCAGTTATACGTGGCGGAAGATAGTGCGCGCAACTATTACGCACATTGTTGGCGGATGACGAAACTTCCGAACATACTGGAGCCAACATCGATACCGCTTCCAAGTGACGTTTCGTCGGCGAACGTCAATAGAGTATTGCACTCCACGATCGGCTATTCCCGTGGCGGTATTCCCGGTAAATGATAATGTGCTTTATCGCGACCGCGGGAATCTGAGATCTCGACAATACGCTATAGAGAGAAGAGAATGCTCGCATCATCGGAATGATAGGGGAACGCTGTAATAGAAATAACGGGCATTGTAGTCCACTTTGGACGTCGTCGTTCCGATCGATTTTCACTCGCGACGGAAACTTTTGTCTAGATCATTAAATGTGTTGCAGTCAGAGCTCTTTTTTGTAACCGCCGGAACGAACTTCTATAAATGCGCCGGAAATCGGATGGACCAGTTAATCGACGCGCAACGGCAAAAGCACGTTCCGACAACAATTTATTTCGATGAATATCGTGTGTGTATGTGTGTGTATGTGTGTATATTGTGCGCGTGCTGAAGTAGAACTGCGTCGTAGTTCTATGGATTTCTGAGGCAAACTCATTCCGGATGAATCCATACGGATTTTTATTCGTCGCGTTCTGTACAAACGTCGACAGCAGATATCGCCGATATAGAAAAAAAGTGAACTCAGAGATTGGATCGCTAGTTAATTTTCTCCCGCACTCGATAGCCTCCATGGGAATATTGTTGTTATCATTTACTTCTATGCGGAGGCGCCGTTAGTCAATACATGGGAGTATTGCGTGGGAAAGATCGAACTTGGAGAGGTCGAGGAGAAATCGCCACGTAGTACACGAATCTGAAGAGGTTCGGCAAAGTTTCTTTTCATCGCGTGGAAGAGGGATAAATAATTGTCGCGCGAGATAACGAATCACTTGTCATCGTCTGAAATATTTTCGTTTCGTATCTTTCCGCGGCAAGAAGAAAGCATCTTCGTTTCGAAATAAAAAACGACACGACGATAAAGTATCAACGTAAAAACGTGCGAAAAAAGATATCATAATTAAGAGAAATCGCAAATTACTTCGCAAGGCATTCTTCAAAAATTATTATTGTTAATAATTATGATCTTGCGTATGATTTGTTTTCTTGCCAGCATAAAATGTGAAACTGAAAATTTAAAGAAAATTTTCCACGCTACGTTCACTGAAAATATCGAAGGCCGACGTTTATCCATTGTGTAGTCTGTAAATACACGAGGAAAAATGTTGTAAACAACATCGCTTCTCTCGTTCGATATTTAAATAAAAAAAAGAGAGCATTACTCGTCGCGAGATGCCCAAGATTCTCCCCAAGGTCTTCTTTATTCAAAAAAAGCCTTCACCCACTCGAGAGTATTTCTTCCACCCTCGTACCTATTCATCGTTTCAGTCAAAGCCACGCTGTAGTACGGAGTAAATGTCTTATCCTGTTGAAACGTAAACGGGCGTTCAATTTTTGGAAGGAAAAAAAAACACCTACGCGTTCCATTCAGCGCGAAGACGTATATCTGTATCGCAGGAGAAATCATTCTGACACGATGCATTACGGAATGTATTCGACACCGACGGGTGTATCGATTTGCGCGCTATTGATTACAGCGAAATCTCGTGTATATCGCTTTTACGGAACTACAGTAATTTTTAAATTAACGTTTCTAAACAAGAGAAGGATAACAAACCCGCGAGCTCGCGAATTAAAGTTTTTCGTCATTACAAAACCGTTACGACATTAAAGATTAATGTGACCTAATTACTCTCGAGTATAATGTAGTTCGGTTTCGTAAAGTCGAGTATACGACAGCGGAACAGCGCGCGAAGGAGAGAGAGATGTGATATCAGATAATGTATTATCATGTGAAAATTCTCTCTCTCTCTTTCTCCGGGCGTTCGAAAATAGATCTCCGTTATCCGACTGTATTCTCGCACTTATACATGTAGAACGCGTAACAGTTACAAAAGAAAATATTTTTAAATATGTATCAAAATACATATGGTTATATTGACATCATTACGGCATTCCTGCGTACGTACGGTATCCATTACTCGCGTCAGAAATGTACTACACCGACGTTGACGGGGCGGTCGCAGTTAGCTCGCTGCGCGGCATGTCACGTACATGCTTCCGATACCAATTCAAACAAGAGTCTCGCGTTGAAACAATGCGACGCCCGGAAGGCGACTGCTACTACCTGCTTAGCAACGTGTTCCACTCACCGGTGGAATTCGGCATACGGACGCCGCGCCGCGCGCAGCAAAATAAATGAGAAACGCGAAATGCTCGGAAAAGCACATTTCCCTCCCTCCCGTATTACGACAATGACGTTCGTTTGAGGCGGGAAGCGAAAATGAATATGCAGCTTCTTCATGCTCTTGCTTCTTCGAAAGAGAAATGTTTTTGTATTTAAAATTTCAAGTAAATATTCAGTGAAGATACTGCGCGAATCTCGTTTTTGTTTCCGCGAGAAATAATTTTTTTTTTTTTTTTTTTTTTTTTTATTTTAATTATTAATTTCTATACAATATCTGAAATATCATCGATTCTATCCATTATTAATGTTTTATCTTCGTTATTAATTAACCAGCAGCATTAATTACATTGCTCATTAATTACATTGTCACCTCGATATTAAGCTTTACAAATAGAAATTTTAATGAATAATTTAATAAAATGAAAGTTACTGCGGTAAATTCAAAGAATCGTTCGAAAAGTTTCGCCCTCGATTTAGGACGAGCTTGATCGGTGACAGAATGGAATTCAGTACGCGACATTCTCGAGCACGACGAGAGAAAGACGGCACGCCTGTTTCTAATTCGAAGTCGGTGATCGACGTTCGCACGATAGTGAAGAATTTACGAATGTCGATATATAAACCCCCTCGTGATAGCTAATCTCGCGCGACTATGATAGCGCACGATCGCAAACGCAATCCACGCGGAAGCCGATCCCGTGAAATATCTTGGCGTTGAAACGGAAATTCAATCTTCAGATCACGCGGAAGATACAAATGACATCTTACACGTCGTTCTGCATTTACGATGCGAGATCACGGTCAGCTTACGACTTTACAGTTTTCTCCACAAATCTCGTTTTCGTACAAGATCGAACTCTCGCTTCGAGAATTCGAGAGCAGAAGCGTGTGTCGAATGATGTTCCAAACTTCGATGTCGTTATCGAGCGTGACGTGGAAGAGACATCAAGTGCAATCGAGAATTCTTTGACGAAGGTTGGAGATCAAATTACTCCGAGCAAACTGGGAACGACGACGAACTCTTTTCTTTTGCAATGACAGACCGCGATTCAATATCGTGGCACCGAAAAGAGAAATCGATTACGGCGATTCCGAATTGCTTAAATGACGAAAGTCGATTCCGCGCGAGAAGAATGAGAATCCGACGGGAGAAAATCGCGTCAAATCTCGCCGGCTAACGAGAGCGTCTGGCGTTTTAACGATCGTTATGACGACGTGAAAAGCGACGATTACTAATGACCATCTGACACCCTCGACTAACAAAGTGGCAATCGAGGAAAATTGGAGAGAAGTTTCGAGAAAAGAAGCTTTTTTTCGAGAGAGAACCAGCTTCTTAACTGGGACCATGAATCAAACCGATGGTCAAAGCATTTTTTCACCGCGAAAAAGCCGTCCATTCGTCTGAGCTATTTTTTGAGCGCGAGAATACGATCTATTTTCTTTGAATTTACCCATCGCATTCGTTTTGACGGAAACACCATCAGAATTTGACACACATTATATCGCGATTTTAATCCGGCGAATTTTTTTCAAATAGTCGTCTTTGTCGCAATTCGCAAATTGATACCGCACGATATGTCACGCATCAACGATCGAAGAGTTTCATCTCGCGCTCGTTCGTCGTGTCGCACGCTCGGAGTCGAGTTTGCTTAAGCCAGAAGCGATTGAGATATATAGTGACATCAGACATTCCGGCGCTAGTTTGCTTTTGAGAATACCGGCTCTCCCGCTGAGCTGGTGTGTTTATTTGTAGCGAGAAGACGGATTGTGTCTCCGGGTGTTGCTTCACGCAAAAAAAAGACTTCCAGCTGATTTGCAATTTGATTTCTGAACTACGGTCACACTGCTGGAGAAACTCGCGAGTAAATATTGACAAGAGATCGATTTCCGCCGTTGGCAATTTTTGACGCTCTTGCCGGTGGATTAGACTGCGAAATCCCGTCTACGGATATATCTGGCGCATTTATCATGGAAGCCGTAGACGCGCTCAATTCCGCGCGGAATAACACGGATTACCGTTTCGAACGAGTCTTCTCGGAAAAAAAGAAAGAAGGGAGAGAGAGAGAGAGACTAATTTTGCTGCCGGAACGGGCGATAGGATGGCAAACAGAAAGGGGTATCAGATCGTTTAATTATAAAACCATCTTTCAACAGACGAAAAACTCGGAGAGCAATAAAACGTCGAGAAGAATATGAATCCGAGGGAGAGCTTCGCCGCGAATATCGAGCCAAATCTGGATAATGAACCGATGTCTGCGAGCGTTTTTCGTGCAAACTACGTACAATCGAGAATCGAAAGAAAAAGACATTGTAACATCGTACATGACGTACGGCAATACATATTGGATATGACAATATAAACGGCAATTTCAGCGAAGATTCGATTGCGTAACCGGGCGTAAACACGAAGAAGACAGTCGCTGCAACATCATCGTCAGATGGCAAACGTGCGGAATTATCGAACGCGATAAAATCAAACGCGACGTGTCATCCCCGCGACGAAAGAAAAGGAGAGCACGAGTCATAACGCGAATACCAACCTTTAAATTCCGATGTTAGAATACCGATCGTAATCGGCATATCAACGTTTCGCGAAACGAGCAACTCGCGATTCAATCGAACGTCAGGAATGAACCACTTGAGCCGTTTGTACAATTTCGCGGCGGCCGGCAGGGCAACAGAAGGGAAGAACTCGGTGTATTCGAGTAGTTTCGCATTCCGACAGGTTTGCTGAAGATAACGGGCCACTATATGTAAAATCGAGGCCGATGCGAAGACAGAGGAGAGAAACGTCGAATTTAAAATCGAAACTGAACTGATTTCGCCGTCAGTTGCGGACGCATCGAATGTCAATAACATCTTGAATCGCGAACAATATCTATCTGTCCGTGCAACCAACCAACCGGGTTTTACATCAGTCACTCGACCGGAAACACAAAACTTCGAGAGAAAGCTTCGTTAAAGAGAACATTGGCGGCGTGTTCGGTGCAAAAGCGCCGGCTTTGGCAATACACATTGACGATCAAACGTTGCTGTCAATCAGAACGTCGTGCACGTCATATCAATAGATTCGGAAACAACAATAAATTCTGCCGTGTACGAGAGAAGCGGCGCCGGCGAGACGATTGAACGTTCGGTATCGGCTAGGAGTGACAATTGAGTTTGCGATCGTAATTATTCGCAACTGCGATATCTTCAAGATAAAAAATAAATCGTATGAAGCGATTGTTCTTTTGCAAGAACAGATGACGCGGAACCGTGTCGCAAGTGATGAAATGAATTTAACCGAATCTCGCCGCGGAAAAATCAAATGAAACGTACTCGATTACACATCGGTGGTATCTTTGAACAGAAGATGTTCAAAGCGACGCTACTACTGAACCTGTTGAGTCACAACCTGTTGCGGCGACTAAACAATCTAAAACAACTTATTTTGCTTATTTGTCATCCGCTGCGTGACAAGCGATCAAGCATCAGCAGTGAATTAGAAAATCGGTAGTTCGCGAAAGCCACAGAAAAGATATCGAGAAGCTTTTCTCTCTCTCTCTCTCTCTCTCTCTCTCTCTCTCTTTCTATGATGCGACAGCAAACGCAACAACTGAAACTATCGAGATGATTGGAAACTATTATCGCACACAGCCGACAAAAAAGAAGCGACAGCAAATATTTCCCGGATGAGTCAATATTCGATCCGCAAAATGACGATATACGTGGATTTTACACAGGCAGATCGTTCAAACGATTTATGGCTGTACACAAATAACCGACCGGTCTTTTGGATGCAAAACGTAACGTGAATTTTAATGAAAATACCGACGATGCGCTCTAACGCCGTTGAAGCGCAATTTGGAGATCAATTAAAATTCCAATGCTGATAATCGCAGGCCAATCGATTTCGCTTGAACGTGGAAGAATTGCGAGATCGGGAGGAATCTTAAAACGATCAATACTCGCGAGCGTTAATGAAATGTCAACGTCAATGCTAAATCAAGTTCTCGTATCGAAGTCAAGCTGTTCGAATTAAACGCCGAGGGCACCGCTCAAATGGGCGTCGATCTCGAAACAAGCGCAAACAGGGCCACTACGACAAGCCAAAGGTAAACGTAGACGAGAACGTCAATTTCCTGAGCGCGCATCCAACCGTGAATGGCGATGCCTCTTAGCGGAACTGACGCCTTTAGCATCGCGTTGCCGCAATTCAGCTGGCGACGTATCTGTCACCGTAAACACCGTGAACAACCACAAACAGCCGGCTAAATCAAAAGATTATAATTTAAACGCGTGTAAATCGCCGTGTCTTGCGATCGATATTTTTCAAACGTGTCCGCGTGACGAAACACAGCCGCTTCGATTCCCTGCGGAGATGTTGGTTCCGAGCCAAGCGTTCTGGAACGTTGCCAGGTTGTCCCTAATGTCAACGCAGACTACTACCCACAATTACGACGTCAACACGTCAGCCAGGTCACCCCAAGTTAACCGATTCGTCCGTGAATCACGTCATCGATCAATGTCCTCGCTCCGCAAATAATAATTCGACGATGCGGAGACGCTTGAATTTCCCGTGGGTTTCCTGAACGGCGGTTTGTTGTTACTCGTGTGATATGTGCGCGCAACACAATGCGCAACTACCACGATAATAATTCCCTCGCGAATCACGACTCCGCGACGGAATTGCCAACGTCAATTACAATTGGAGCGCAAGAAATGACGACGTTGCGGTGTAACAGCGACGTGGGCAAAAACAGCCGGGAACGCGCGAGAACGCGGAACAATAAGAAGCTGCCCGCGGGTGGGCAACTGCAGCAGGATCCGATGACCTGGCTCGGACGTTCTTGACGTTATTAATCTACACGCGGTCAGTCGAAGCTTCGCGCACATTTTGGCCGGAGTGGACGTGCATTGAGGCGGATTACGGTTAACGAGAGAATCACCGTCGGGCGTGACGTAGCTTGATAAAATATGCATCACATCTGCGAGATACTCGAGAGCATCCGACGACCGAGAGGATTACGAGATGCTAAAATGTAATTTATGATTACGCCAGAGGCGGAGAAAAAAAAACACGCACCAGTGGGCGAGAAGAAACGCCGACGAGAGTGTACGAAGTGGGAATCTAATTAAGGAATTTCGATATACTCGATTTCATAATACAAACTTCTGCTAATTACATCCTCAAATCTCAAGATGTTCGCGATAATTATCGGGAACGAAACTTGTTAAAACGGATTCGGAAATAAACTACAGGTGAAAGAAGACTTTAATATTCTATCGTAATAACATTTTGAAAATGTGCTTCTTTGCAACATAATGCCATTGTTTTTGCTCACGAAAAAATTACAATATTACACTTAAGCGACGACGTAATTTTACACATCTGAAAAAGAAAGGATAATTCAGTTGCGAATTCATATCGCTCGCTTTGTGACGAATTTGAATTTTAAATTGTATTTAAAGGACCACCTTCATTTCCGCGCTCAAAAGAACCTTCTTTGCGAGATTTATACGTAGGTATCACGTTTCAAACGGACAAAAGAAAAAATATTTAAACAGTATTTTGTGACGCTTTTTGTAAAACAAAAGATGAAAGAGTGACTTCATCTCAAATGTTACAACGTCAAACATCACCGTGACGCGAAAAAATTATACGTCGCACGTTAATTTCACGGACATCTGTTTCACCGTAACGAGATTTCGTATACCGAGTTTACCTACCTTGAAAAGAACAGGAAGAGGGGTTAATATTTACGGCAATTTATTATCGTGACAATAAAGATTTCAGAGGATCAAGTCTCCGGGATTTCCGAGAACTCGCGTCGGGTCCTGGTGAAACATAGTAGTGCAATTTGGACCATCCGAAGCAGAAAGGAAGAAGCTTCTAACGGAGGATAAACCCTTGAGAATTTTCCGTAACCCACTTTTCTATGGTCGGCTTCGTCTTTCGTATCCAGGAAGCGTGCGAAATATGACAGCTACCTCTTTCGAAGAACATCTATCTTCCGCAACTCTCTAATAAAGATTGCAAGCCTCCATGTTAAAATTCGCGCAAAAACATGGTTTACCGCGACATTTGATTGATTGCATGTCGAGGACCTTCGCTCACCCCGAAATTTTAGGCCTCGTATTTAAGTCCGAGGCGATCTAAGGGGCGAGCACGACGTATTGCAAGTAGTACGCAGTCGGAACTGCTACTACCTCGTAGTATATTCGCTTTTCGGAGTAAGCGCATAAATCAGAACGCAAGAAGGTCAAGATTTTCGTCTCTGCTCTTGAAAGGCCACGTCGCTGCACTAGTCGGTGCAGCTTTACCAAAGTTAATGTACAAAGCCGGACCAAGACGTGTGCGGAACAGGTTGTCGCGTCAAAGTCACCTCCGCGCATTACGCGGTCACGTCGTGTGAAGCGCTAGTTTCTCTTGAACCGAAGAGGTTCGACGAATAACAAATTTTTTCGAATAGAAATCTACTTCCGTGAGATTTTGTTCAATTTCCAGCATCGTATTATAGCACGAGCTCTTTCCTTCCGAAGAATGATCGACGAGAAAGCAACTTTCTGACGCAACCTTTTCCACCGACTGCACCGTTTTACTCCTGTATTAAAATTCTGTTCGCGAGTTTTCACAAACCAAGAGTTTGCGATTGATGTGCTCAACAATATATATAAAGGAAAATTTTCGCAAACGTATCAGATACAGTGTTCGTATCACGTGCGCGAAAATAAAATAATAAATAATTTAATATCGTAAAATATAACTCGAAAATATAAAATCTCCATAGTGATAAAAATAATACAAGTAGAAAGTGATAAAAGTATGTTTCAACTGGAAAGTTGTACTCTCGCTTGTCAATGTAGAATTGTGTCCAAGTAATTCATACAAAATCCCGAAGACAGACGCGGGAACAAAAGGAAACAGACGTGAAAGCGACGGCGAAGGAGAAACGATATGGCGAGAGAAATGCGATCAGACTGCGGGACGAACTTCGTCTCGAACTTTATCTTTGCGATTGAAATGGAGGAATTGAAACGTCGGATATACGGTAGTAGACGCGCGAAAAAACACTCGGCTTCTTTCTTTTCAGGGATAAGATTGAACTCAGATGTGATCCGGATCTCTTTTCCTGAAAGACTCCGGAACTCTCTCCGTACGAGGAAAAAAATAATCCGCGATTCGACTCTTTCGCGCGACTACAAGAGTGTGAGAAGGAACAAAAGACGCGCACCGACGACGAGTCTACAAAAGGCATATTTTATTATGACGATATCGCCATCTTTACGACCGTAAGCATCGTAAATGCACTCGGACCTCGTCATCTCGTCTGCGTAGGTGCGTTTGTCTTTGTAATATCTACATTGCCGGGGAAACAAAGTCCCTAATGAATAGCTCGCCTGAAGTGGGTCACGTCACAACGGTAGCAACAAAAAAAAATGTTTCATTTCTTGTCCTTTTTATTTCACCGTCGTCTTGTTCTATATCTGAAGGTAATCTTCTCGGCTTTTACATCACCTATTAAGCAAGCTGCTCGACGGACTTATAAATATATTATTCCTTCGCAAGTCACATTAGTAAGGTCGGGCGGGAAATTCCGGATAGAAATTTGAAAATTACAGGGGTTTCACGTTTTAAACATGTCGTTTTCCAATATAAACTCAGATAAAAGTTTATTTGACATTTGATATGTTGTTATTAAAGTCGTTTGAAAATTTATGTAAAAACCTCTCTCTCTTTCCCTTGCGTCATCACCATTATCGAAATAATTATCCTGTTATGTTCTCTATGGTTTGCTTCTTGTTAATAAGAAAATTATATGTTTGTTCGAAATTATTTGCAAAATTCAACCATGTTTTTCCACAAAAACACTCAACTGTAAATCTCGAAGGTGCAAAATCGAAATTGCTCAGTGACGTATAAAGAAGAACGCGTAATTTCACACAAGAGGATACATGATCCCGGATATGTGGCCCGGATCTGAGCTTACGTCGTCGTCACGTAGAGTGGTCCGACTATTGGATATTAGAAAATGGATTCTTCGCAACTGGTTTTATCGCTTTATTGTCCGAAATTTCAGCTTCCAATTTTCCGCATGAGTTTCCATTTGTCGAATTGTAGGAAACCGAGTTCTGCGTCGGTCTCTTTGCTGTCGGCAGCAATCTCTTCGGTCGCATTTAGTAATACGAATCTTACAACCTGATCTTGCCCTGTTTCTTTGTATTAACGCGCTAATACAAAGCCTTTTTAAAGCCTTGCCTTCGAGGCTTTAAAAACACGTGCTTTGTTGAGGTTCCATTGTCTCGTTCTCGCGTTTTCCTCGTTTGAGACATTTTTGTGCGCGTTTTGCCGTCAAAGAAAAAAAAAGATAACACTGTCTGATCTATTATCCCGATGCAACCTCTGTCAACGAGTTCGGGAAGTTTACACGATAAATCACACGTTATTTAAAATTCTATCACGTTTCTCTCGCAAAACTTGGCGCTTAATCTTATTTTGCCAAACATGATTAATCGATTTTTCTCTTTGTACAATTGCGGACTTTCCTTCGTCATCGCGTTAAAATTCTGTTTCAGATACATGGCCATCGTGAATCCTCTGAAACCGCGTATGGGAAAAAAGGCGACTCTATGTGTGGCAATCGTTATTTGGATCGTCGGCGCGATCCTTTCTCTGCCAATGCTGCTTTTCTACACAACTTACACTCACGTCTTCGTGAACGGCGAGGTCCGTGTCATTTGCTACAGCGACTGGCCGCACACAGAGAACGGACACAGTTACGACGAATATTTGTGAGTCAAATGTTCTTCACAAAGCGAAATATATAATGGAGCGCTTGGAAATGTAAACTTCTTACAATAGAATTGCAACCGAGTAGTTTTTTATAGTTATATCTTTTATAACTATAAAAGATATAACTATAACCGAGCGCAATTGCAAAATTCATATTATTGTTGTTTAAACACACATTTAAAATGACCACGTCGTTTTCTAGAAGCGCATAAAAACATTATTGCTCCCGTATGCGTACGCTATATTACCGTTTATCGGTTTATGACTGTTAAACGACTGCGCCTGATGACTGTCAGTTGACTCGTCGCTCACAGAATCATACCACTTCGTTCTTTACTGTTGCTACAGAGAATAATAAATTCATTTCACGGAAATGCTTAACTGCAGCGAGACAATCAATTGAGCTCTCTCTAATTCCGTTAATTTTTCAAGTGTACTTCATATACCGTATATACAATATATAATTATACGAGTACCGAGAGATACGTTCTTCCCATTCAGGCGATTAAATCATCTTTGATCGGGTTGTAATTATAGATCGAAATCTTAACAGTGTTCTACATTTTCGCTCCGATCGTCCATTAAGATTAGCGCTGCAAAATCGTTTTGTCGAAATAACGTGTTCGCCCTGAAGAACGCGAGAGAGTTCCTTAATTGAAAGATTCGGAACTTATACTTATTGTGCTTTAGCACGTCATGTAAAATCACGCACGAGCGAAAAGAACCGCTATTTCGAAAATCATTGGTTTTTTTGAGGGGAGGTTTTTTTCTGAATAATTCATGTCGCGCGTGATTAAAGTACAATTTTCGCGATTAAAGTACAATTTTCGCTATCCACAATCTCAACTAAGAATTTTTTTTGATCGAGCGCGATCGCGATATTACGGAATATTCATGCAACAGGCTTTTTTCATTTTATTTTGCCTGATTATCTTCAATTATTCATAGAGAGAAAGAAAGAGAGAGAGAGAGAGAGAGAGAGAGAGAGCGCATAAGAGGCCCTTTTCAAAGCGTTCCATCGATTGCTCGATGCCAAAGTAGTCAAATTGGTCTGTCGAAACTTGGAAAGCGAGACTGTATAAGCTCAGCTGAGTACTTCCACGGAATTACCGGAAGCCTTTCTGCTCTTAGGCTATGTACATTATACATATCGGCGAATGAGAACTCATAAAAGTCAATTTATATATCGCTATATATGTATATACGCGCCGTTTCATTACAAGCTAACTTTTACAATCAAAGAATTGTTTAGATATCTGTGTAACAATTATTTGACAAATTATTGTCATTAATATAAGTTAAAAAATTTATACCACTCAAGACGCGCGCGTTATTCAGTTTCTTACATGTACGCAGCTTCACTTTCACAATCAGGCTTACATTTAAGTTTAAATTAATCTGCATGTAGATATAAGATTGGCTTACACAACTCTCTCGATATTTCCCTAAAACTCACAGAATGTATTTTCAAGCGAAAATTCTCGAGCTCGGTCTAATTTTCATTGTAAAGCATGTTAAAGCACAGTTGAAACGAATTCATATGAATGCTCGGTATTATCATAGAGAGAGGCGTTTACGTCGATCGTTACCCGAAAATTCCGTTTTCGAAGCATTTCGTCGTCATTATAACCGCTGACAATCGCTTTTACAGCTTAAAACCCCGTCAAATCATTTTAAACTGGGATTACACGAGCGCAGTCCGAAATTCCCGTACAGTTTTTTATTCCTTTTGGATCAACACTGGATTTTTGCGCAAAACAAAACGCGCGCGCTAAGTTGAAAAAATTTCGACTGCCGTAGTTTTGTAATATTTCGTGCAATTTGATTGGGCGAAGCAGCCAGACGCGCGAAGAACACACGTTCATTAATAAAGTCATTACGTTTGTTAATCATCCTAGTGTGAGAACGGACACTTTTCGTCGTGATGATCGAATTGCTTGATTAGGGAATTAACAGCTGTTAACAACGCTTTTGGATTTTCTTGATTACCATAATTAATGCATGTAGATAGTGTTAGCCGAGCTTTATTGGAAATATCAAGGAAAAATTGCGGTGCCGCGCTCGACCGCATTCTCTTGTTCACTTGACGTTAAAAAACGAGAATTTTGTATAGTAATTTAATTTCATTTTTCACCGCACCTCTTAACCTTTCAACGTATTCGCGAAGTGAAACGGGATTGACCGAAAAATGAATATAATCCATCATCTTTTAAAATATTGCTTAAATAATTTCTTTAAAATTTACAACTTGCACGCGCGCTGTGCATAGCAAATTCTGTTTCGACAAGACGATAATTTTTTTGTACATTGTATCGCTCACTTAAATGTCTCTATGTAAATTTTGTTCGATGTAGAGTAAAAGGTTTCCCTAAAATTGCACTTTTTCTTTCGCTACGCATTTCATAATTGGCTGGAAATTGTTTTAAAAGTAAATCTTGAATTGCGTGTTTTGTTGAAGAAAGAAAAATAGAAAGTACACAGGGAAAACACAAGACCGTTCCTTTTAATTTATACGCTCTCTTATAAATCGCATTGAAACGCTTTAATTCTCTCCATGTCAACTTGCTAATGAGATCTCAGCTTGAACAATCGGTTCAAGGAGAAATCTATTTCAATTTTCTCGAAGCGTTCATGATTGGAGAGAAAATTGTAACGTGTGGCGTGAATTTCTTCGAGAAGTTTCGAGAAATAGAATAGAAATGTTCACATCGATTCGAGCTTTGTTTTCGTGAATACGGCACACACGCGAGTTTAATTGATTTTCAGGTACAACGTTATCTTCATGATATTGACGTACTTTTTGCCGATTGGATCTATGACGTTCACGTACGCCCGAGTCGGCCTGGAATTGTGGGGCTCGCAAAGTATCGGGGAAGCGACTGCCAGACAGCTCGAGAACATACGGAGCAAACGAAGGGTATGTATCGCGTATAAAAACGAATTAATATCCGCGCGCGCACTGAGTCGGTCGCTGAAATTGCTTTC
This sequence comes from Pseudomyrmex pallidus, assembly GCA_014825455.1. Classification (NCBI taxonomy): domain Eukaryota; kingdom Metazoa; phylum Arthropoda; class Insecta; order Hymenoptera; family Formicidae; genus Pseudomyrmex; species Pseudomyrmex pallidus. Next base: position 43,041 of record QVNV01000562.1, on the reverse strand, counting down.
GTTCTCGACAATTGACTGGCGATCAACGAGAGATCGAAAAAGCGAGAAGGTGTGTTTACGAGGTGAAAGAAAATTTTTTCTCTCATTCTTCTTCGCGGCGGATAAATATTCATGAATATACAAAAAATGTTAATTAACTGTAATATAAATTGAAAGAAAAGTGCACCGTCTATCACAGTCACAGGTGTTTTTATGTAATTAAAAATGGTGTATTACATCCGTAATATTATATACGCCCTGCGTTATTCCCTTAACTCGATCAAAGCTGATACATCCCGCACAGACATAACGTCCATTAGACGTCTACTGGACGTCCATAACTCTATGTGACGTCTAATGAACATCTAATGGAGGTTTGTATAGAATGTTGTGGGATGAACCAGCTTGGTTAATTACTCGTATAGATCGAATCTCATGCAATTTTTGTTCACGTTTTTTAATCACTATTGCATCACTATTGCATCTTTGTTATGTCCGTGAAAAATGAGACGATAATAACGCGACGCATCTTATTTATAAAAAAAAACAACATAATATTACGTAGTATTCGCGCAGCGCGGTAAAAAGTTAACAACTGCGCAACATATTTGACGATTGCAGTATGTATCATCGTTTGTTCGTATCTTCATCTTCGATCTCTTCATTTGTTCGGATCACCGATCTATCCCGCCCATGACTAGTAACTCTTTCGGAAAAATAATTAGTATCCGTTCGCGTTCAGGAAGATTGTGCGCGACGCGTCGATAAATGATATAAACTCATAAGACTGAATAATTCGGGAAGGTTCTAATAATCGCGCAATATTCATCGAAACCAGATACACGAGAAAACGTGCGCGCGCTCGAACAGCATTAAGATTCCTATGAAACGATAATATCCCGCGGCTTGATGATATTGGCTTTATCCAACTCTCGTAAACTCGGCTTATCGGCGTTGCTTTAGCAGCCGCGGGGTCTTCGCCTCTTTCTTCCACATCTTTCTTTCCCCCTTATGAATAACAGTGATCCTTTCTAATAATATCCACGAGGGCAACGAGAGTGGCGCCGAATTTTTTTTCCTCGAAATTTGTCTTTGTCTTTTCTTATCTTACCGGCTTAACGTGATCGTTTTTTATTTAACCCGTCATTGAATGATGAATGGTCACGCCACAGTTGTGGCCCTTTCGCAGGTCCTACGTACGTACGGCTGAAAGTAGGGGTAGAAATACCGCGCGAAATTTTTTCCCAATGGAAAATCGATACCAAAGAAAGACGCGCGAAACATTGTTCAGTGATTTTTCTTCTTCCTTTCGTGTTCGCTCATTGCGTGTGCGAGACAGGGTGAATGGATATGATTGCGACGCCGACATCACACGGTAACGCTAAAAGACGTTCTTTCCAATTAGTTTTAAGCGCAATTTGTAAAGATGTGTAACAGGACTGAAGACTATATACATGCAGCGAGACGGTGATCGGTCTATATCTCGCGTACGTACTACAGAGACGATTTAAACGCGGCAAAGCCTCTCGTCGGCTATAACTCGTAATTAGAGCCCCGGATCTGCAGCGTCTTCGAGAGAGTCTCTCTTTATTTTCAGCGCTTTGACTTGAAATTCTCGACTACTACTCTCGTTCGATATAAAGTTCACGGAGAAAAAGTTTCATCTATTCTCCGTGGACTATAATACGATGTAGAGGAGCCTTTAGTTAATTTCGGTCGCGAAAAAAAAAGCAAGAGAAACCCACACTTATCGAGGAACATTCCCCTTTTTGTTTTAAAGAAAAATAACAGCGCAATTTAACGCGTTCGCGATAGAAACAGAAATCGACAAAATGCCGGCGAAATGTTTATCGTATCGACTTGTATTTAAACCATTACACGTTTTAAAAATTGGATATTGTCATTTTTTTTTTTTTTTTTTTTTTTTTTTGTGGAATGTCGCGAACTGCGAGACAAAGTGTTTTTGTTCGTTGATATTAGAAGTGTCCAAAAGTTCTCGGCGTGTCTGCATATCGATGCAGCGACACAACGTGTTCTTTGACTCTCTCGCTCAATAATATTGTATACATCTATATGCGAAATCAATGTAATTAATGCAGAAATACTATCTAATCAGGTGAAGCGATCGCGGCGTGGGAAGAGAATAAATGGGACGTGATTATCGGGCATATAAAAATGGTCGTGTCGTAATGGAAGCATAATTAATTCGCAACGAAGCGGTCGATGCGCGTACAACACGGCTGACTGCATTTTTCAGAACTGAAGAAAAGTGCATTAACAACTCTAGTGACGTGTATCGCTCCGATAATTCTTCGTATGTAACAATTGCAGACACGTATAGATTTTTTTTTAATTTACGAGAATTGAAAATCGCAAAATTCAAATTGAGCAACTTGAATCAACCCCTAACTAGATCTCTTTATTCTCTTCGGAAAGTAATATAACTTCGAAAAAAAAAATGATCACCATTGAGAATTACGTTGTCGAGCTGACTTGTTCTAGATCTACACTGCGACGCTACAGAACTGCATCGAAGTAAACCTAACTGGTAATTAATTACTGTTCTGGCCTTCTTTTTTTCAACAGCACACTCAAAGGCGTCAAACGATAATGATGATAAAGGTAGTTGTAAAACTCAGTGAAGTGGAAAATGAATGAGCTATGACTCAGCTGTCCATTTAAACTTTAGTTACTTTACTCTCTTATTTTTAGTTACAGTTCGCTCGCGTAAAACACTATACTTTTTTTGATAATGTATTAAACATTAAAGCTACGCATATATAAATATTATTTTGTAAAAGCATATTTTTTTTTTTACAAATTCTCTCTTTACACTTTATTATGTTTGATTAAAATACGGAGATTACTCTTCTCAGAGAGATTCAGAGGGAGGTTCAAACGACATACACGTCTCTTCCGCGTGAAATTAATTTACATACGAATGGAGCACAGGCGAAAGCCGCATATTTCTTTAATATCAGTAGAAAGCGGAGCGCGAGGTACTCGTAAAAAATTAAAACGCTTGTCAATCCGCGGCGCGAATCTTGAAAGTCATTTGGAATATATTATATAAAATGATAAATAATAGTAAACCGTGCAAATGGTTTAATGTTCTCAGACGTTTTCTTTTGTTGCGCGTATCTACCCAAGCGGTTGATTTAATTCTGTACACGTTCGCCGCAACAACGAAAGAGATAATAAAAATTCAATTCAATGAATGCTCCTTTGTATGCAGCGCAATGTTTAAACACAATAGCGTCTGTACATACAACGAAATCTGTTCTAAGAAAGTGAAAAAGGTAAGCAATTTCCGATACACGACGGATATTGAGAAAATCCAATACTTCGGTGACAAATCGCGTTGAATAACGCTTTATTTAATTTGTCGACTTTGTTATATTCTTTTCAGCTGCGTTGCAAAAGCAGTGCGGTATTTCTCTCACTCTCTTTGCGAAATTGTTTGCAAGGACACGATTTGAAAAATAAATGCGTTGCGCTACTACGCGCGAGAAATATAATGTAGAGAAATTAATCAATTAATCGGGTCAATAACTTCATTCCGATACAGCGAGAAAGAAAAGAGATTTTAGATGAATGTGATCGGTCATTGCAACGTAAGTGTGCGCGAGCGAGAGAAAGAGATCTGCTTTCCTTGACCTTAATTATACTCGTATGCACTTACCTGACACAGCGGCGCTATTCTTTTTTTTTCCGGGTAAGAAACGGCCAATGGACGCGCGCAGTTGTGAGGTGAATTGTATGAGATCGGATCGTTGCGGTTCTTCCCGGTTCTTCTTATTTTTAGATCAATGGATGAAGACCAATTCTTTTTGTTCCTTCGACGAAAGAATTGGTAGCGATAGAATTGAGAGAGCTGCTCGCTAATTTCTCTTTCTATTTTTCTCCATGACTGTGCAAGTCCTTTCTTCCTGAAAAATGATCAAACGCAAACGATTATATATATATTTGCCATTATTATTTTATTCTAACGCGACGTTTCACGTGCAAATATATAAAGTCGCACTTTATTTATTTTCTCGCGACTTTTGAGTGTTTACAAGTGAAATATAAATATTCACTTATCTTCACCAGCCGGATACAGATTTAAAAATACAATATATGAACAGAAAAATATAACGGAATAAGAAAAGTAAAAAAGAGATAAATTATACAAGCCAGTTTTTTAAAACTTACTTATAAAATTCATTGTTTTGCCGTGAACAAAATGTGCGATTATCGTGGATTTTCCGGAAAAGAACAATTCAAATTCTTATCTGTTCTTTGTAGAACGTACGATGGAAGTAAGTAAAAAATGTTGAGTGTATCTCAAAACTTTACTAACACTCGAAAGTCGGATATATATATTCGAATATAGAGTATCGCGATCCGCAGTGAGTTGCGACAATTTTTCGAACATGTTTGCGCTAAACTGTGCTCTCGAATAAACGATTTACTGATTTAAATCATAATCGAATTGCTCACTGGATATATAAGTATTCGTAAATTAATGTATAATATACACGTGTATATTTTGCGTGGATTGCGTGCGCGAGAGAAGCATAAAATCTACTTTTCAATTAATAAGGAGGATAATGAAGCGCACAGCTTTTGTAACTATCTCGAGCAATTCAATTTAAGTTATTTCTCAAGTAGTCGTCTTTAACAAGCTGTCCTCAACTAATTTCAAGAACTATATATAACTGCAAAAAATGAAGTAAGTCGATAATTTCAACGAAAAACGAAATTTCTCATCAATTAAATACAAAAGCGAACTAATATTAAAATTAATAAGCGTTGTACGCGTCGCTTTAATTAAAAGTTATAAGTCGATCAATTCAGAATCCGTCATCGTTTTACTCTTGCTATCCGTTTTTCTCGCAGTTGTGATTAATTTTTTGCATTTTATTTTACATTCACGTTACATTTCTGAACGCATCTCGTAAAATATTATAAAAAATATATAGAAAATATATCATCCCGTTGTTATTCACAAAATCCTCACTTGCGATAAACGCGAGAGCAGAATCTAACAGGTGTTTTCATTAAAATTATCGGAAATTTAACTGCACTAAATTATTTCATATATATCTCTTATAAGATATTGTGCACATTTATTTATTTCATTTATCTACGCGATATATTGTTTGCATAATTAATGGCAAATAAACAAAACTTAATTACTATTCCGCTAACGTAAAATTTCTTTTATATTTTTCAGGTTGTAAAAATGATGATGGTTGTAGTGGTAATATTTGCAGTTTGCTGGCTTCCGTTTCACGTGTACTTCATAGTTGTGTCCTACGTACCGGAGATTACGAACAAACCGTACATTCAGGAAGTCTTTTTGGGTATATACTGGTTGGCAATGTCCAACAGCATGTACAACCCTATAATTTATTGTTGGATGAATACTAGGTGAGATATTTGCTTTGTCTGTACTTCATGAGGTCCGCGATTGTTCTCTCGTGACGAAACGCCGAGGAAATAAGCACGCTCACAATTGACGTTTCGTCTTCTCTCTTTCAACAAAAGATAAATTTCGTGCATAATTAATGTGTAACATAAATAAGTCAGTTTAAAGAGTAATTTGCCAACTCTTGACTAACTCAACAAGATAAGCAACTATGTAGTAGATACAGCATCACGAATCCTTTCGTCATTTGTTAACAGAGTTTGCGAAAGTTTTTCCCTCCTTTATCGTGTAATCCCATGTGGTACTCAATTTCTAAGTTTCTCTGTCGCGATATCTTAAACTTAAATTATTCTATGTTAATTATATGTATATATACTCAAGATTTACGTTAAATTAAGCACTGTCGCGTAATATATGAATTACTTCTGAAGTGCGTTATTTTTCTATTCAATTTAGAATTTTTTAATCTCGTTATTTTACATATATATCGCATTTTACGTATTATTTTTGTTAAAAGTCGAAAATATATTGCCATTATTTATTTTCTGATTCCATATAAGAAAAGATCGTTACTGAGAGATATGTTCGTATTATATTTTGCAAAACTACCGCGCGATTCCCAAGACCTTAGAGCACGTTATTGCAATCTCAACTTTAGTTCACGTAGTAGTTAATTAGCAAAACATGATTGCTGGCGATTTATTTCTCATTCTGAGGATGTTTGACAAACTGTTGAGAGTTAATCCAACAGCGCATGGGAGTTAAGCTCATCCGGCTTTAGAGATACTTTAGAGAGACGGGAGAACCCGAAGTTGTTACGAGAACAGGAAGTAACATTGTTGGCATTGTTATTAATGCGTTTACATAAACGATCAATTTGTGTTGAATTGTTCTCGCTCATCTCGTTCTCCCCGATAGAAGCATTGGACCGACATTCCGCGCGGTACAATATTTGATTGATGTTATTGACCGGCCAATTCTTATAATAGAAAAGCCACGTAAATCTCTTAGAACAATCGAAATAATTCCATTTTGCCCGCAAAAACGAAAATGAGAAGCGTAATCGAGAGACAGTCGACTCATCCGATTCCTCCCTTACACGCAGCACACACGTGTTTTCTTTTTAACAAATGCGGGCATTGTCGTGATCCACGAATCTGTACAGAATAGATCTACTGTCAAAAACAATAAAAATCGATCTCGTAATAACGATGAATAATAATAACGATAGCGTTATATTGGATATACAGTGATATTGAGATTCTCATTAAATTAAACGCGAGAGATATATATATTTCTCTTACGAGAATCATATGTATAATATATACACACACAATTTTACTTCTTAAATCATTTTTTTAACTCATGAAAGTAGATAAACCGTATATGTGAATAAAGTTTAAGATTTACGGTCATCATCGTAGTACCTCAACTTTTTTTTTAAACATAAAAATAATAAAAGTCACGCGTGACATACGATTTATTCTCGAATTGCACGATAACGCGGATATTTCCCCTGAGGAAATCAAGCATTTTTGCTACATATATTATTTCTGTGCATATACACACACATATCGTAAAAAAATGATGAATTATACGAGAAAGAACCACAATGGTTTTTTTCTGCGAGAGATAACAGTTACAATAAAGTTATCATTTTGTAAACAAACACAATAGCCGAAGCTATTCATACACGTTAAAAGAAATTCAACCGAGATTTTTTCGCGATTGCCTTGTTACTTCCTTAATGTTTCTTGTGCATCGCAGATTTCGCCGTGGATTCGCTCACGTCTTCTCCTGGTGTCCGTGGGTGCGGGTGACGACAGAGCCGTCTTTGTCACGTTCGGAAGCTGTGACGTCCCGATACAGCTGTACCGGTAGCCCGGACATGCACGCCAGAATATCGCGGAACGGTACGTCCGTGTGCACTCTTTCGGAAGAGCACAGTTGTAGTACCGTTTCCACGACGCCTGGGAGCGAGTCGCATCTAGAAGACGCTGACTCGGCTGAGGAGAAAAACGCGCGAACTTCCTCCATATGCTTACGCACATTGGCTCCCGTAGTAGTCGCCGACGACGGTAACTCGTACGAAGAAAGCACCTTGCAGTGACTTTCCGCGAAAATTTTGGTACCGATCATATTCGATTTCACATCGGAAAAAACATCGTATATACATTTACTTAAACGTATATACAATATATACGGATTGTTTGCTTCGCGTAGTTAAATATCGATCTCGAGAGGGAAGGTCTGAACGAAAGGTAATAAACGCGAAGTAAACACGATAGAGAATGAACTACGATTGCGTGTTTTTCGTACGTTAACGTCATTAGATTTGCGCGAAGATATTTTTTTTAATCAAGAATTAAATCTTTTATTTCCGAAAACTAAATGAATTTTTTTTTATATACCGAATCTTGAATATTTCGTACGTATTTTTATTGGAAGAGTTAATTCTCGATTGTAAAAGTAGGTTAACAAAGAAATATCAAGCATATAAGAGTTTAGCGCATTACTTTTAAGTAAATAAATATACATGTTTTGTTGTTTTAATTATATCAGTATAATAATTTCAGTATGTTTCAATTTACTTGAACATTTATATTTATTTTATTATTATGTGAGATTTTCAAATTTCTTTTACTATTGCCATAATTGTTTCATTGATTATTCTTATTATATTATTTCAGTTACCTTATAACTTAAGTTTTTAATATATAAGTGTTAGAGTATAACAATATACAATGTGGACGCACACATAATAAATATACCATGTTCCTATACTTTTTTTTTGCTCAATTCTCGAAATAAGTGACAAACAAATTACGCTTGTACATATTACACTTAGGCATGCGATTAAACTCGACTGCACGAAACGGCATTATTAATCACTGCGGTATAATTGGATATAGCACGATACCTAGCAATCGCGATGTATCGATGCAAACAAGCCCTATTTCTAATTCGATAGGCACGGTGCGAATACCGCTGCATCACCAATCCAGCAGAGGCGGAAACGACCGGTTGCTGCTGGGTCATCATCGCGGTCACGGTAGGAGATGGAGGACCTCGCAGGCCAGAGGACACGTTTCCTGACAGGAGGAGGAAAACTCACAACAACGAGTACATACTTGGATATAAAAATATCTGCTGTAGCCTCTGCTAATTTGTCTGCCGATTCGCCGCCCTCAGTGTAATCGGCTTTGAATGCAACTTGTTTGTTGCATTCCTAGAAAAAAGAACGATTTTTCTTCTCCTCATCAACTAATTCTTCTACAATGTGTGAGTCTAGAAGACTCGTATTTTCATTTCGAAAACTGAAATACAACCGAATCTCTAGTCACAATCATGCTATCATGAAAACTATACATGTTACTATATACGTGTAATTTAAAAAAAAAAAAAAAATACAGGTTGTAAGTTCTGTTTGATCACCATCGAATTCTCTACTGGCAATATTATTCGTAAAATCGCGGAAAGGAGTTTAACGGACCAATACTCTCTATATTTCCAGGTTCCACAGCATTAATACACATTAAATGATTTTTCAAGAAACACAATTGGCCGATAATCAAAAGATGTTAGAAAAATAATGTCGTATAAATCTACGAAGTAATTGTTGATAAAGTATATAGCGTTATGGCGCATAATTGTCGTGTTCCTATCGTATGTATCAATTCTATAAAAAAAAAAAAAAAAATATGAAAAAGTCAAGACTAACAATGTTTGGTCTTGTTGAAAAAAAAAATATCTCTTTAATCAAATAAGCTTAAGATAATTGAAAGATAAAAATATCGTATATTTTACATTATATGTAAAAGTTTAGGAAATACATGTACGTCTACAAGGCCAAAAATCACACACAAACACATACACACAGAGTAAAGCTTTGTATTGATAAATTAAACGTTGTAAATTATGTGAACATGCATTAGATATGGTTGTGAACAGGTAGATAATGTATAGCAACCTATAAAAAAAAAAACAAACAAACAAACTTTAAAAACATGATACTTTATCTTATTTGCGAAATTCTAAATTTCAATCGCTTCACATACTCATAGAATAAATTTGGGGAGTACATTTGTGTATTTCAGAGATATCGACTGAGATTGTGAAATCTCGACAACTCTTTTCGAAATTTTAAAATAAAGTTCTTAAATTACTGGCGGTTTTTAAAAGATCAAAACATTTTTATATTATTCATTTATATTGTGATGCCTATACCAAAAATTACGGGAACATATTAATGTACTTTTTTTTTAAAGATAGTCATTTTTTTTTTCGTTTCATCGAATAAAATGTAAGCAGAAAATAACGCCTCAAAATGTTTTTTAAAAAAAGACGTTCTATGTAAGACGTTCTATATTGGTAATATCTATATTGATAAAGTATGTTTCGTTTTTAGATTTTCAGATGTTGTCGACAAATACTCTGGGAAAACAAACGCTTTTTAAGATACGATTTAGATGTACATAATGCACATCTTATAAAATAGTGAATTTAGTGTAACAAACGTAACTACTAAGAAAACATTCATAATTGTTTATGAATAATAAACTAACGAACACACACAGAAAATATTTGTGAAATGCAAGCACGCTTCATCTTTATGGATGGTCCAAGTTACGTATGTACATTAATAACGTAAAATAATAAACAAAACACATCCGGAACCAAGAAATTTTTCATACCACAGCTGTTGTGATATTTATAAATCCGCTTTTTGTACCGACTATTTTAGCTGTATATTCAAATTTCTATGATATAGATAAATTTAGTTTAGATAAAAACAGATGAGTAAGAATTTTGTTTAAACTTACTCTTCAAATACTTCAAACTTTACTGCAAAGTACGAGAAAATTGTTTATATGCATTATATTCTTTCAAACAAAACAAAACACATATGTGAATCTACAACATTCATTCGTTTTGTTAATAAAGCAATCAAACTAATTTAAAATCTTAGTCATAGTTACATCAATGTAATATCTATTTGTTATCATATCAGACTATGCAAAAAAATAACAACATGATGGAATATAAGATAATCGATCAATATTCAAAGCTGCTCTAGTAAGATAGCAACTATAAGTGTAAACGCAAAAATCTTCGGACTTCACAAAATCAAAATTATGCAAAAATCAATTCGCGCACGAAAGGAACGAAACATTCATAAAACTGTCTTTACGATATGTCGATATGTCTTCGGGTACCTGTAACTGTATGTCTAATAGTCTGCTATGATTGTATCCTGAAAACTGCATAAATAAAACAATCATCTTATTTTTTATGTAGTTGTTTCTCAGAGTAGTGCAATAAAATTTGAATAAAATGAACAAATGTACTTTAATTTATAATATATAAGGATTGCATTTTATTTCAATAAAAAATAAATACTAATTTAGTACACATTTCACTATTATGGTAAATAGCTCAACCGTACGTCGCCGCTATCTTTATTAATTCTTTCCCAATGTACGCAATGGAATGTGTTTATATCCATTTTGTCAATGTACATTTTTCCCTGCAAAGTAAAACCATTAATTACTCTATAAATAGTTTTTGATTATTCTACATAATAGTACATTATTCTTTTATTATTATATTCTTTCATATATATGATTTTTTGATTATGTACACAAATTTTCTCTTGTTTTGTTTTTGTATCCTTACTTGCAAGTGATCATACTCATGTTGTGCTATTCTAGCAGACCATCCTTGTGCTCGCCATGTGAACTGCTCAGCAGAACGATTTAGAGCTGTAACTTCTATCTCATAGGCTCTGGGAACAGAAGCGGAGTATCCACGAATGCTTTCACATCCTTCGTAGCACATAATAGGTGTATGATCTACAACTTTTATTTCAGGATTGATAAAGACTGTCAGTGGAGTGACTTTGACATCCTGAATTTTTCTTATAGCCTCTTCAATCTTCTTCAGATCTTCGTTAGTAAATTCTATAGCAAATACTTGCCACGGAAGTCCAATTTGAGGTCCAGACAAACCGCACGCTCCATAACGCCGCATAACATGTATTAGTTGATCGACTCCCTAATTTACAGCGATGCAAAAACGTTGTTTTATATGCTTCACATCAAAGAGTAAATTTGTTAATGTAAAGGTTTTTAAAACAATAAAAAAACTATAAAATAATTATTTTATTATAACTATAATAAAAACAAATTTTCTGTTTATAAATTGAGACTTTAATATACTTACTTTTTGAAATTCCGGCATTTGTATAACTTCAGGTTCTATTTTCATAGCGCGACCACGTAAAATAGGATCGCCGATTTGACAAATATGTTCATACGGTACTTTGATATCTTCCTTGCCTAATAACTGCTTGACCTTTTTTTTCACATTCAAAAAACTTGCAAATCGTACACTATTTTTGGTATCAATGCCATGTGAAACCACACGGGCAAAATATACTTGAAACATCGTTTGCGTAATTGAATATTACTAACTGCTTTTTTCTTAGCAGACGACGAGTTTTCTATTAATTTTTAACGTGCTGTCAGTCGTAATTACTGCTTTTTTTACACCGAATTTTAGCAAACGACTTGATACTGAGGTTATGTCACGTGTCTGTCTAACTACTTCGTGGTCTAACTCAACAACTGATTCTAAGGGCTATCACACACAAAATGACATGGCTGTATGTATGCAGCATAAGGCCATTTGGACCAATGAGCATCTAGCATAATTTTTAGTAAATTATTATTGATGCTTTTCAATTAGCGACACAAGTTGACACAAAGGTCATTCTGTCTTTGTTTCTCACTGATTATTAAACAAGAACAGAAGTCTGTGCTGTGTCAACGTGTGTTGCTAATTAGAAAGCACAATATATTACTTTATGTTCATTAGTTTAAACAGTAGCCATTGTAACGACCACAAACAATAGAGAATATCTAAAGCCTAAGTTTTTGATATAGGATTCTAGATATTACATGTATTATACAAATGTTTGCACGATGGTGCACATTGGAATTACGAATCCATGAATCTTGCCAGTCGGTTATACCTGATTCCATGTCATTTTATGTCCAGAACAATAACCGTATGTTAAAAGTATCGTCGCAATGCTTACCTTGGAATCAATATGTTATAAAGTCCAAATCAACACTTTTAAAGCTCCGCTCTGCGTCGCGCGTCCGCCACAACAGACCACCGGTGAATATGGCGCATGATATTGCAATTCTCGAATCGACGCTCGCAACAGGTAGCTATTCACACACCTGTAGAAGCGAGAAACAAATAATAGATTTATGTATAATATTTAATAGTAAAATAGTAGCACATATATATGATGATCTGAAAACATGTACTTACTTGATTACACTTCATCCGTGATATTGCTCGGTAAGTCAAAAATTCTGTTGCTCGTCTTACTTTTTCACCTCTCATACAAACTACAGCGACACGCGAAATTTTGGTTTCTCGCGCGCGGAAACCGCGAACAGCCGCGATACAATTGTACCGTAAACCTCGCCGATTACCGTAACCAGCGAGTGTGTGCGCGATGCTAATTACGTATCAACGAGAACATCCGATACGACATTCGCGTGATTGCGCGCGAGACGACAATAATCGCGAAAAATAAGAACTGATTCGAAAGGAGTCTCTTCGCGTCGCGCCTCGGCCATCTCTCGTAGATTTGCGAACAAGTTTACTCGCCGATTATGACTACTATCGAGTGCGCGATACTAACTTACGTGTGACTGCGAACGCCCGACACTTTATGATACGCGTGAACGATCGATATTCGCGCACGAAACGATGATGATCGCGAAAAATACGGGAGCTGGTCGAACGTTGCTCCGCTCCGCGTCTTGCGTCCGCCATGAACGGCCAATTCGAGAATCGAAGTGTCGAGAATCGCTCTGTTCCGTGCTATGTGCGCGCATGCGCGCGTGCGTCGACTCGATACTTCGATTCTCGAAGTGGCGGGCGGTCATGGCGGATGCGCGACGCGAAGCGGACCTTCTCGTTCGAATCAGGTATTTCTCGCAATTTTCTCGGTATTGTTGTCGTCTCGCACGTAAATATTAGTAATATATGTGTGCCACAAAGTGTCGGGCGTTCGAAATAGTACGTAGTTAGTATCGCACACGCGCCGAAAACGAGATACAGACGAGTTTGAGTGAAATTGTTTCGCGGCGTTCGCGAGACACAAAATAACCAACGCGCAACACGTAGAAGTACGTTCGAATTGTTTCGTTATTTTTCGCGCGCGAATATCAGTAGTTCAGTATGTCGCAAAGTGACGAATATACGTATTGACGCATAATTCGTATTGCGAGTGATAATTAGCGAGCACTACAGTCAATCATATCGCGGCCGTTCGCCGAGCAAATTGAGTGATCTACGGAGCAGAAGTGCAATCAAGTAGGTACGATTCCTTAAATTATTAACTATTAATATAAAATAATATTCAATAATATAATAATTTTCTCCTGTCATTTTCTTTCTTTCAGATGCTGACGGATTGTTCATCAGAAAGGAGTTTGCGGCACCGGAGGAGCCGTTAAATACATTTAACTTATTTAAAGATTTAGTAATCTCTCTTTTGTAGTCAATTCTATTAAGTTTCTATTGCTTTTTGATGTTTAGGACGCATCGTTTATGTAAAGGAGAGATACTCGTCTGTGTTGGATCACTTCTGGAGGACCGAGAGGATTGGAGAGGAAGATTCATCGATGGACGACGAAGGGACCGCACAAATATAAGTTACAAAATCAATTTTTGCTTGTTCCTTTTAGCTAAAAGCAGACTTAGGTTTTTAACTTTATTGCATGCGTTTTGACAATTTTTCAGAGTTAAATAATTTATATTTTGCAATAGACTTTAACCTAGTTGTTAAAAAGATTTTATTACTGCTAAATTTATATAAAAATTAGACTTTATACATGCAATTTTTATACAAAAATATATATAGTTATATTCAATAATGTTAAAAGGAACAATTTATACATTGGCGTAAATAAAGACAATCATATACCGAATGATTTTCTTTATTTGCTATCTTTATATAAATTTGATAGCAGAGTTTTTATTATTGAAACATTATAAATACGTAATTATGCTACTTACCATTGTAATGACGAATCGATTCAATTGACGATGAGTTTGTTAATATTGAAAAAAAGCAGAAATCACAACACTAAAAAGGCATAAAAGGCATAAAATAATTAATGATTGCGTGCAAAGTATATATCTTCAGTTCTTTTATTTTCTTTTCTGATTCTTCCATTGTACTTCTTAATTTATTACTCGGGTTCAATCTACAAAAAATGAGATAGGAATTTGTTCTTTTACCATATCAATTTTGGTATGGTCGTAGGATGGTACGAGGAGAAATCAATTTTACGAACAAGCAATACTAATTGCACCAAAGTATTTATTCTTAGAGTAAGTAGCAGCGAAGGCACTAAATTATATTAATATTTGTTCATTAATTTTACGAAAGTAAAGTTAACATTTTATCAGCATGCATGTGCCGTCTATGAAACAAGGACAATTTTGGAAATTCTATTATATAAGTTTTTTTTTACAAGTACGAGCGTCTCATCTTAGTTTTTTTTTGCAGCATATAAGGAAAGTATCGCGTAAAGTCATTTTTTTTATTTTGCAACTTTTTTAAAAGCATGTTTTTGTTTTGTTTGAAATTTGTTTCTAGTCTTATTATGCGAAAGACAACTCAACAACGTAATGCAAAATGCATTTCTTGCAAAAATATTCATCGTAAAATTGATAAAACAAACTATTAAGTATAACAAACGCAATAAAGAACAAATCTAATTATTACGACACTCGCCGAAATGACGACAGAGAAATCAGAAATAACATACTCGCAGAGCATATCGCGTGTTACTCGCGTCGTGATACATATGGAGATGTATTGACGGAATATACAAACATTCGCCTTATTTTCGCCGACTTCAGCATAGAGATGTCAATTTTTGTTACTTTTCCCACTACGTAATTAGTCTTAATACTTGTTTCTTTTTTTTTTTCAAATTGTTCTCTTCTCTACTTATACGAGATTTATCGCGATTGACTTTACTTACTGGTATAGAACGCGTGTCGCTTTATAATATTTATTTGCAATTCATTCTATATATGTACACATGTGTCCGTCCACGCGCTCGTGTACATCGACAACACGTCGTCGTCGTCGTCGTCTCTTGATGCAACACTCTCGATATATCGCTTTCAATTTGGAAAATCATTTTTCTAGAGAAGTGTGTTTAATATTTCTCGATTGATGGGGAAATTAAGTCTCTTTTCTTTTATTAGTTCAAATAATTAATCTAAGTTTTACGTTCGTCTAAGTTGTGCTACTGTTGCGCGTTGAGCTTTGTTAGGCGAACGTTATGTTGTAACATACACGAAAACGCGCAGACATATTTAACATAGATTATATTATCAATGATTAAATAATAGCATAGAAAATAATTGTTTTCTTCGCCACGAAGCTAGAATCTTTCAACTATTATGCCATTGACCTTTGATACTTGATATTGTTTTTATTCTTATTTTCTTGTCTTCATATATATAGTTTAGTTCCTTTAACTAGTTAGTCGCTAATATGATACTGTATGAAACCTCGGAGTATGCACGTACGTGTGTATGTATGTGTTTATGTGTTTGTATGTATTTCTCTATACTTGTTGCGTATGTGTATATGCATTCACGCTCGTCATGCTGAATTGTCACATTTGTGTGGTTGCACGTATAATATAATTTTGTCGGCACGTAGGATACAAAATATGACGATATGCTTTAACAATTGTTTTCTTTTCTTCAGATAAAAACTAAAGAGAGTTTTTTTCTCTCGTGGCTCTTGTAAAAGACATATTACTATAAAATATATATTTAGTGTACTGTTATCATGCTTTATATTTCGTTATAATATGACCAACATTCGATTGAACAACGCGAACGAATGTTAAAATACTTTGCTGTCACAATTTGTATCCTACAATATTATTTTTCAAATTAAATATTGTTTCGTAAAAATTCATTGGCATTTTATCGGTTTACAACATTCACTGCAAATATTGCACGTATGGAATAAAATTTGTCTGATTATCGCAATATACTAAATGAGCGAAATTTAATATGTTTATACATAATTTAAAGAGATCTAAAACCACTAGCATAACAAATTACTTTGTCCTAATTATTGTGAAAATTATAAAAAGAAAAAACAATTTTTGATATTTGCAGTTAACAACTGATTGTTACTGCATATTGAATTATTTAGTTTCTACATTTTTTTAATATTTTGACACACTTTGTATTTATGATAAAAAAAATATTCGCGTGTGCAAAAAAATTACAGATCAGTTACGTTTTAAAATTCTCTTCCTTTGTTAGGAACTTTCATGTTCTATTCTTTTTTTTTTGACACGTATCAAAGCTTAACAACTTTCAAAATTAAATGTAAGAAATGATTTTTCAGTAGTGCTTTCATCGGTTTGCTTGATATTTTTCTTTTTAGAGATGAGAAAACTCCAGAAGTTAAAACTATCAAGTGAAATCCATCGTTCTTACGTGAAATGTGTGTGACGTAAAAATTAAATGGACGGGAAAAGTTGAGTATATTGCCATCAATGGTGTATACATATACATGTGTGTATACATATACATATATGTACATGTTTAATGTGTGATCGCTTTCTTCCGCTTGCTAGAATATAATTCATTTTTCCTATAATACATTTTAATAGTATCTCACTGTTTTTGCATTTTCATTTCTTACTTATATTTTCGTGCGCTTCTCTGAGAGGGTCTCACATACACTGTTCAAGAGTGATTGCTTAATGTCTCTTTTTCTGTTAATTTGTTTTAATGTAAGTTACACGTATAATATCTATCGCGATTGTAGTAGTATATGTTCTGTGTGTGTGATCACGGTATATCTTATGCGTGCACATGATGAACGTGGATACTCTTTTTTCTTTTGACTTATGTAATTTTTGATGTGCTTTTGACTTGTACTGTGTATATGATAGTGTATCTCTGTGCGCATTTTGTGTGTGTGTATGTGTGTATGTGGCATTATATATTACATGCCTTTTGTATGCCACTCTTTCTCTTCTTTTCTCTGGTACCTCAATTATACAATAACAGTTTGCTAAGGCATTCGTTATGGCGAGTATATTTTAAAAGTGCCGATGTCTAAATACGCGCGTGAAATACTTCTCGTAGACTTTTTATATAAAAGTATAGTCGGCCGGTTAATTTCCTAGATACAGTATAGCCAGGCTAAAACCGATTCGGTTTTGTTTGTTTGGTTTTTTCTTTTTTTTTTCTTAAAGAAATGAGGAAAAGAACCCCGTTTTATAGAAAAGGAACGATATTCAAATTTACAATATACGTGTAGACAATACATGCGGCTTGCACATTTCGCGGCCCGCGCTAATTGTTTTTTTTTTCTCTCTCTCTACTCGCATGCAATTCCTCAATCTAAATTTGTATACGCCTAATTTATCTCATAAAAGATAAATATATCGAGTCGCGCAAATCACTAGGTAAACCACAAAACGAGAAGAAATAGATCGTTGAGAAGCACAAATGTATGTGTGTGTTTCTTCAACCAGAACGTCTATTTAACAACTTTCCCGTTCGCTACAAGTGACAATATAACGAGGTGCGACTGCATCTCCGAGAGATTGTGATTTTCTCGTTCAAGCGAATTAAATCTTTTGACTATACATTAATTATTGCTTACTCACAGCATGAGCCGACCTCAATGAAATACGCATAGCAACGTAGAATTGCACACAGTTTCGCGCGTTCATATTCACAGTTTTATTTTGTTTTTGTAGTTGTTTTTTTGTATTTTTATGTGAGATTCTTTGCAGTAGCTTAAAATAATTCACGACTAATTCGGATTATCTGTTGCATATTTTCTAATTTCTGTAAAGTAAAACTGGTGACATGTTAAAATTATCTTGAGTTTTATATTTTCAAAACAACATTATAGAGATGTTTGTGCACGAATATTGGCCACAAGCCATTATATCATTAGTGTCTCGCAAAAGATATGCAATATGTATTTCCAGAGAACTATAGCATTTCCGCGCTGCCATGCATTTCACTCACATTTTCACTTCTGCAGCTAATAAAATTCTGTAGCTATCTTGTTTTTGTCGAAACAATTTACCTTATGAAATTGCCAAGTAAATCTGTGGATTTGCCAAGAAACGGAAACAAACTTGCCGTTACGGAACGTGAATTGAAGTATATTCATATCTTTTTTTTTTCCTCTCATTCATCGATCAATTCCCATAGTAAACTTTTGCACAAGCTGCTTTTTTTCACACGCGTAAAACGATCGTAAATTACAAACGCAACAACGTGCATTAGAAAAAACATCGATAGACTCGCATCAGCGCTGCACAACGTACGTACATATTCATACCATAAGCACGACGTCGAATTCACGCTCATGGTGTGAACCCTGTAGAAAACTTTTGTGTAGAAAATTGACGCTAGGGTAATGGTTTCTTCAGTTTTCTTTTTTTTTTTTTTTTTTTACAAGGCGTATTCTACGCAGATTTCCGAGCTAACTAGGTTTTACACGGTGCCATGGTACTCGAGCATTTCAACAATTGTATAAACTTCGAGAAAGTTGTTATAATATCAAAAAACTTAAAATCTTAAATAATCCAAATTCATAATTGTGCTAGTAAATATAGTTCTGAGATAAGTATAAATAATAAATTCAGTAACATGTACTTAATGTAATCATGTGTGTGTGTAAAAAAGTTACGGAGTTAATCTAAAGAAACAATTGCGACGTATGAGACATTAATTGTGTTAAAAATCTATGATTACATCTCTATCCAATATTATACAAGAATGACCACACGCGCGCGCGACTTTGATGTGTGCATAATTCGTTGTTTCAATCACATTTGATTCGTGAACAGTTGTAGAAAAACAGACAATGTGTAAATTTAAAAAATGATAAGTTTACACGCACTTTTTTCAATGCCGTTAAAAATAATACGGTATGTAATTGTGATAATGCGTTACGTTATTCGACATTACAAATGAAATAATTTAACAATGCGTAAAACGTAAAAATTCACCTCGTTCTGACAGTAAAGTAAATTTTTTTCAAATAACTATTCAAGTACCGTGTCATCATGCAAGAACCGCATTGAGAAATACTTAACAGCGGATCATCTAATAGCGTTTTATTTAGCTTTGGACAGTCGTATGTTTCTTTATCCGTTATTTTACTTTTTTTTTTTTTTTTAATAGCTTTCGATCCTCGAAACCGGAAACGGAAATTATGAGTCTTTGTCAAGGGGAAGATAAATTTCAGACTATCATTTTGTCGTACTCAGTAACATGATACTTAACGAACGAGATTAATATTGGAGGATTCGCAGAATATACAATATGCAAATTTCTCATTCAAGTCTTTAAATTTGCTTTTTTGTAAATTGCGAGATTTCTAAAAAAAACTAATATAGTACGCTATATATGCCAGTCAAGCGTTTTTTTATCGAGCGCGCTTTTTTTTTTTTTTTTTTTTTTTTTAACAGAACGATTGATATGTGAAATTTGAAACACACGTTCACGATCTTCGTTTCGTTTCACCGTATAACGTTTCAGTTTGCATGCTTTATTAATGTAGATAGATCGTAGCAAATTGACGCACTTTGATCAGCCTCGAACGTTTGTTTCTCGCAATGTATACGATATTTCATTCGTGGTCATTTCTCTGCAACGCGAATATGAAGCGTAACTTTAATTTGGTTTTGTTCTTTCTTTCGTTTTTAATCTCGCGCTTTCTCTTTCTCTCGCTGCCTGTTTCACGCCGATAACAAACACTATATGCGTCCATTTCCGATTTCCGGATCTGTTTCCTCTTATATAGTTTCTGATCCAATGCCGCTGTTTCACACGCAATCTATATCTCTCTCAATACAAAAACTATTCACTTCTGTTTTATTTTTTATTTAATAATGTCTCACTCTTGTCTGTTTAGCGTTTACGTTTATAAGGTTCACACACCTCAAGTAGTTCACACGGATCTCTGTTTGTTTTTTTGTTTTTTTTTTTTTTTTTAAGTTCCTATAATCCTAAAATGTTACTTCTTTCTTCGTCTTTTGTAGTGCACTATTATAAGATGCGCATTATACGTACACACGTGTGTACGTTAAGTTTTCTTTCTATATACACGTAATATCTCTTGTGTGTATGTGAGTAGAGTACTAAATACAACATTCCACGCCGCAGTTTATTTTTTTATCGTTTTATCGCATAAGTAGATACCGGCTAAACAGTAATCTAGCAGTGGTAGTAAGAGTTATACAGCTTCTTTTTTTCTCTCGTTTTATATATATATATACATATATGTATATACATATATATATATAAAATTACTTTGTTCTTTCTCTCTCTTTTTCGCACTCGTCTCGGAGAGCACAGTAACAATGTTTAAATATTTATATTATATATAATAATAATAATAATGCGTACTCCATTAGGCCTGAACCAGCAGATTAATCCTAGACCGTTCGTACCGATTTAAACTCTATAAAAATGTCGATCATGCGGTCTACGACTATCCTACCATTGGAATGTTTTGACCTCTCTTGTACGCATCTCTTTTTCTCTCTCTCTCTCTCTCTCTTTCACTCTCATTCTCTCTCACTCTCTCTCTTTCTCTCTCTCTCGTATAGCTCTATTATCTTATTAGTATTTATATATTTATATAACATATTTCTAGAATGTGTGTGACGTATGGAGATGTAAAACAATGACAGAAAACTATGTTTCTCTTACATGAAAAATAGATACTTTTTTCTTTTTTTCACTTTCTCCTCATCCTTTCTCGTCCCTTCTTTTGCACTCCCTCTCGCACGTGTGTTATGTTCCGCATATATATATATATTTTTTTTTATATGTATGACATATGTGTGCGTGATCTCTAAATTCTTATGTGAAGACGTATATGTACAAGTGTTGTCGCGATAGATGTTTATACTCGTCAGCTATAGAAAAAATAATCAGCTCTTCCGATTTCCAATTGAATTCGCGAATATATCCTTGTTATTGCGTAAATAAATAAACACGCGAGCGTAAAAGAGAATGACACATGAAAGGGAAAAGGACTAAAGCTATACAAAAGCTTCTTTTATTATATATTAAATCTAGTCTTTTAATAAAAAAAAAACTAAGTTCAAAACAAAATACACATGTACCGAGATCGATCAGTATGATGCAATTTTGGCGTCAACGTACTTGTATAAACTTATGGTTTTTTTTGTATTGTAAATTAGTGTAAATTATTTAAGTAAAATGTCTGAGCTTCTGAGCTGGGAATGAATAATGATTTTATATAAACTGCTCGTAAGTAATCGGTATTTAGTCGATGTCAAACCATTTCGCACGCTGCTGAATATTATACTTATCTTGCAACACGATAGTTTTTTAAACCACTATGCATAATACTTCATATATATACGTACATACATATATACCTTCTTCCCTCCCCCTTTCTCTCTCTTTCTCTCCCTCTCTTTCCCTCTGTGGTGTTTTCTGGCGGTTATTTAATTTAGTCGCCTAATTATGCGGTAGTGGTGTGGTAATCATTGCAAGTAATAATCATAACAATAATAATAATTTATTACATAGTGTTCTCATAGCATTTTTTATAGTACATATCGCGGTTTTTTGTTTTTGTCTCATAAAAAGATACTTTGCTCGCGTTTCGCTCGTTATATTCATTCATTGACATGAAAACCATAGCAGCCCGAAGAACTCTCAACAAGTAAACACAGTCTTCGGGCTCTCGGTAACGTTTTTGTAGAAACCGGTTAAATTCACGTAACAATCTCAATCAGTTTCTCCCACTCTTCCCAGAGGTGCTTGTGAAATTTCAAACTCACGATTTCAATCTCTCTTTCTCTCTCTCGCCAATCCTATTTGCGTACCAGGACGGTCTATCGAATGTATCCGACACCGAGTCACAACGTGTAATCATCACTCGGTTGTAAATGTCGTTATGATCTCAAAGCGAATGAAGACGATAGCAAAATGAAGAAGGTTTCTATCAAACAAGCGAATACGAAACGCAAACTTTTCTTTTGCGTCCGTGAAATCAGAAAGAAGAAAGCCTTTTCTAATAAAAACATTAGCTTTTCCCACGTAAATTCCTTTCTCTTCTTCTTCTTCTTCAGTGTTCTTCGTTTTCGCACGGAGTATTATATTACACGTTATAACATTCGTTTTTTAATTCATTTACGCGGTTCTAAATGCAGTACGAAGCTAAGGATATCCGCATTGATTGAACTTAAATCGAAATACTCTGATCTTACATACGACGTACGAATTTTTGTTCTATATGTTAATTGTTGTCTTTGAAAAAAGAACATTCTAATATTTCTCATGTAGATTATAATATTTGTTTCTCTCCTAATGTGGTGTGAAACGTCAACTTGCAAAATCACAGAGAATTACATGTCGTTTACACTGTTACTTAGGATTATACCTAATCTCTTTTTTTTTCTTCACAATGTGTGTGAGCTACATATTCTCTATAAACTTCTAGGCCTGCTCTTCGTCGTCTTTGAGATCTTCATTCTTCGCTGCGTCCATCCGTTTTTTCTGTTCTTTTTGATATTGCATCTGAT
The DNA here is from genome assembly GCA_014825455.1 of Pseudomyrmex pallidus. NCBI lineage: Eukaryota > Metazoa > Arthropoda > Insecta > Hymenoptera > Formicidae > Pseudomyrmex > Pseudomyrmex pallidus. The sequence continues at coordinate 19,977 of QVNV01000562.1, read as the reverse complement.
GTAACGCGGCGATTATTCTCAATGAAGAGACACGGCATAAATTACGACTCCATGTTCTCCGACCACGATACAAATGTTTTTCTTTGTTTTGCGTTACTTCATCTTGCGTTAAAAGATTAAAACTTTTCACGTGTACTGCGTGAAGTGCACTTCGCGTCTCTGATCGTTCTTTAAAACAAGTGGAACAAAGTTTGAAAGACAAAGAAATAGTTTTTTTTTTAATGCGAAAGTTTCTCCTTCATCCTTCAAACTTTTTCTCTTCGTCTCCAAGTTATATTTTAAGTAATATGTATATATATGTTTACATTTTCCGTCAAAATCTTTTATATATTCCTTTTTTTTTGCAATCTTTTTGCTTTTCTTATTCATTAATTCGAATATATATTTAATTAAATGTCGTCGTATTCATTTTTTCGCGAATGTGTATCGTAGTTGGAGTTATAAGACTCAAACGCGTCTCGGTGGTTTTTCGGTCCCGGACGAAAATGCCCGTCAGATTAATATAAGAAGGCGCTATAAATCGATTGCTAAAGGACTACTGACATGGCCGATATTCTATATATAGACCGCTGCTATAGGATCGCCCGAGTACCGTATGCACAAGACCACCAACAGTTCTATCGGCGCGCAAATAAGTCAAAAGTTCCAGCATTATATTGCGTCCCGCAACATGGAGTCGTTAGTATCTCTGCAAATGCTAGTAATACGAGTGTCGTCATTGATACGAGTCCTTGTGGAAAGTATCGCTCTTGTGGAAGATTCTCCGTCCCTCTCTCGTGAGTTCCTGGCTCGCGAAATTGTTCTCAGACTTCGGTCTGGGCAACTGACAACTCGGCAGCGATCTAAGCTCCATACTGTGAACCTAAAACGATGAATTTCACAGTGACACACACGCATCTCTATTCAACTTTCATAATGAAGAAAACTTTAGCAATAGATTCGTGTTATTTAGTTTGTTTTACTTCGTTTGCCGCTTTGAGTAAGATAATAATCACAACAGAATAATATTATGCGCGCAAAACATAAAAATTGCTTTTTTTCCGAACTAGAAAAAAATCCCGTACTATATTGTGTTTATTTATTTATTTATTTTTTTTTCATTATAACTTTTTATGCTTTATTCGATCGTGTACTTACTGACTCTTCGCTGGCGCTTGCATGCGCAGCTTGTTCCGCGAGCGCATTTACCACAGCGTTTATCGTTTTTGATTCGCTTCCAAGATCCTCTTCGCGATGAGCCACCAAGTTGGGGTTCTTTCCGATTTTGTTTAACCTACAAGGAAGAGAGCATGATTAAGCGTAGGGAATGTTGCACGCGGCATAACCAATTATTATTCACACCAAATTCTACACCACTTAGCAGCACAGCGCGATTTTTTCCCCGTTTTCCGTGGCGCTTTATCGCCCCTTTGTCGCTTATCATCTGTTTGCAACAATCATTATTACTTGTTCCAATACTACTTGCACTGCTAAGGTAGTTGAATGAGAAGTTAAACTGATAATAAGAAAAATTAACTTTCTTTGGCACACTTCTCACGGAGTTTTCTTAATTTGCTGTTACAAGTGCAAAAACAGCAAGTACATATGTTGTAGTTATTTGGTTTGTCTTATAAAAATTTTATATAACATTTATCAAAATTACAGTTTTTTAATTTAATAATAAATTTTTTTTTATAATTACATAAGCACAAAAATTACTCCGTAAATGTGTGGCAAAAGAATGATATTACAAATAATTTATAACGTATGTTATGCCAAATTATAATATTACTGTAATGAATGTGTCGAGAGTGTAATACTTTTTTCACGGTGTTAAACTACAATAGTTTAATTATTTATTCGAGTAATATCCGGATTTCTCAGGTATGCATCAATTGTGTCGGATATTGCCTCGTACATTTCTGCGATTGCAAGCGGTACATTTCGAATAAATTTAACCCTCTCAACTCATTATAGTACGTAACAAGTTAGTGCGCTTTTTTTCATCATAGGCAAAAATTCGTTTCAGGATTCCAATTCTCTGCACTGTCTCGAGATGTAAAAATTGAGAGATCACAAAGAAGACTATTTTTTTTTTTTTTTTTTTTTTTTTTTTTTTTTTTTTTATCAAGAAAAATTATTTTGACATGTGTGTGTATGTATGTGTAAAACAAGCGTCGAACTCTACCAATATATACGAAGAATATGTTGAGAAGAAGAAGAGAGAAAGAGAGAGAAAGAAAAAAGAGAAAGAGCGATATGATTTCGACAGCGAATGACTGATCTCCGTTTTTCTTTTTGTTTGTTTATTTTTTCTTTTTTTTTTTTTTTATCGGACAGTACAATGCTCAAATAAAGTAAATGGAAGTGGAAGAGATGATTGACATCTATTAGCACACCAACTCGATAGAACAAACCTAACCAAAGCTTATACCTCTCGGCGGCAACGCTCTCCATCGTTCTGCGCATTAGCGGATACTGGTCCAGCACGGCGTTGAAATGATCCACCGAGAGGCTGAAGAGATTGCAGTAAGTCTCCGCACGGACCGAGGCTACTCTTCTCGCGTTCGTTAGCAGACAGATTTCACCAAAGTAGGACCCGTCCGACAACGAGGTCGCGACCTCGCCGTTCGCCATCACAATATCGACTATGCCTTCTTGTATGAAGTACATTTTTGACCCGATAGTACCTTCCTTAATGATGATATCACCTGCAAAAGTTCATTTTTTCGTGTGAATGGCCAATATATGAGTTTCGAGCGACGCGCGAGAAAATACCTTTCCCGTAGCGTAACGCTTAAAAACAAAAAGATGCTTTTACTTGTGTATGATATAAAACGCATTTTATGTAGCGACAATCGATACCTGGCTGGAAGACTTCGTATCTGAGTTTCGTCACAACGTCCGAGACAAAATTCGAATCGGCGTTGGCGAAAAAGGGCACGGATGCCACGAGCGATCTGCAGTTGTAATTTATAACATCCTAAAAGTAGAGCAAGTAGATTTTAGCTGTTTAGTACTTCAAAAAAGAAAACACATTCACAATTTTACAATATACTATTATAATCATTTTGCGATTCATGTTTTTAACTATAAAGATACAAAAAAAAACGTGACATTTTAAACGAAACAATTTAAACTCGATCCAATACTAATTGAGATGAATTCTCTCCCGTACTTCTCTCAATTTTTCCGAGAGCTCTCCAAGGATCAGCTCCTCATCGAAGAACTTTCCTTGGTATCGATGCTCAAAGTACTCCGTGATCCTCTGTCTCATTTCTCTCGGTAGTTTTCGATAGGCCATGTACTCCTCCACTTGTTTTACCTAGAGATAGAAAAAGAGAGAAAGATAGGAAAATTGAATTTCCGTCACCGATCTTCTTCGGGCGATTCGTCCGCGCGCGTTATATCTATCTATCTATCTATGTACCTTCTCACGATACTGTCTTCTCGAGGAATCGAGAGATTGAATGAGATTTGTCGCGTGGCCGAGGAAAAGAGCGTAACATGTCGCGCCGCTGATCATGCTGAGCATGGTCAGCCACATGTCGGTCAAGGACTGAGGCGGAAACCTACCGTACCCGATACACAACATGTGTGACATGGCTTTGAACAGGGCCCACGAGTATTGTTCCAGCCAAAACGAGTCCTGTAAATATAGCCGTCGGGTAATGCCGGGAAATGTCGTTTAACTTATCGATCACGAGCCGAAAGTTGACAACTCGTACTCACTTGCAACTCGTTAATGGCCACCCATGAATTACTGGGAAATCCTTGAAGCATGGGAACCAGGAATTGCAGACAGCCACTCCAATGGCCAATCAAGAGCATCATACAGATCAGGTTAAAAATCCGCATGAACACCGACGCCATATTCAGGAACTGCCAACAACAACGTTAGAGCTTTATTCTCGCATCGGATCGGGAGCGTCGGAATTTTTTTTTTTTTTTTTTTTTTTTTTTTTTTTTTAATTTACTCCGTTTATCCAAAGCTCTGTTTGCGTAGTGTTCAGCAAGTAAGCGAGTGTTGCACAAAAACGCGTTAGATACATATTTTGTTGGGTATGTTCTATTATTGTATCTGTTGCTTTTTTAGGTTTGGGAAAATACTATATGTGACAGGGATCCGTCACTAAGATCCGTCACAATTATTGTCTCGAAGTTTCGCACGTGTTTTAACTTTCTACAAGGTAACGAGGCTTTAACTCTTTGAGCGGTAAATCGTTCTTTTCAATAGCAATATGTGTTTAAACACATTTTAAAGATAACGAAATAACCGATCAAAGAGCTAAAATCTTTATTATCGAATACGTATCGCACGAGCAAGAATTAATATTCAGATCTTAGCGTGGATACAATCTGCGCAAGAGTGTTATATATTTTTTTTTTCTCGTAAATTGTCATCGCTGTTCGTGAGACACTTTCTTCCTTTTTTCTGGTCCGTTAAGAAAAGCATGCTACATTAGAAAATACGCATCACGTGGCACAAACACAAAAGAACAATTCAATGTAACCTAAAGAACAGTTGGTAATATATAACTGATTACTCTACGAATGCTCTAACAAAAAATATCAATCATTTGCAACTGGTTGGGCCAAGATTCTCAAACCGCTTATGCGCCAGATCTAACACAAAGACAAGACGAAACACGATCGACGTTACGTTTCAATCATGTCGATGCCAATCCCATTTGGTTTTTTTCGTACACAAATTAGTATTAGTCATTCGGCTTCATCGTGCGCATTAAGTACGATATGGGAATCCGTCCGTTTTAACTAAAATAAAAAGCCAGAGAACGCGGAGATTATTCCGAGAGAGAGAGAGAGAGAAAAGGACTGCATCGCCTTTCGAGTTGAACCCTTCGAGAGATTTGTTCAGAGTTTGTATTTCTTATTGCGTCAACAGTTGTCAATTCGGGTAGAAAGATGCACTGACTTTGTTCTCGATTATTAACATGCGCGATCAAGTGTGATTCGTTTATTCCCCCTTTTTCTCCGATAATATTGCGCGTCAAAGTAAAATATTATCGCACGCGAGTAATCTTTCTCTCGCGCGCAACAACCGCTATTTTTAACAAAATTTTTTTTTAACACGGTTCATTATACAGTGGTTCAAAAGTGGATCTCTTGCGAGGTGATTAGAGACCTCTCGAGCAAGTAATCTTTACTTTTGAAACAGTCTGTACATGTAACAAGTAATATCGAAATCTCGTAAGTTTATCGTATCTTTTCACATTTAATTTTATCCACATAAAATTACAAATTTCCATTAAAAAAAAATATCACACCCCTCCGCGATTAAAATCTTATCTAGCAATTTAATTCACGATCCGAGTGTGAAATAGAGCGGTAAAACATTCAAAGTCAACCGAGCACTTAAAGTGTAAAGAATTAATCAACTTTTTTTCTATATAGTTAAAATTCAGCGAATGTAAAAATTCGCTCGAAGGGTTGCGATTCGGAGTCTCAGCGTTCTCTCGTTAATCGAGAGACAAAGACAGAGATTATCTAAGGATTGTTGAAGGTGTGGTTTATGTTCATGGATATGTACATATCGTATAGGTATACGTGGTGGCGATGACATATATAATCTGTTCATCTCGCACGTATTCGTGTGGCAGTCGCAACAAAACACGCGACACACACGTCGCAGTAATGAGTATAATGTCACATGCACCGCAATGACCGTGTTCGGGAAATTCTCGAATCTCCTCATATATGTATACATAATATATACCGACGACAAAATAAATTTCCATTGTTGCTCCAGAGACGTAACGAAAATTTCCCGATTCCGGCATTTCGTTATATGCGGCGGTGAGGACTGAACTTTCTGAACGCGTTTGCCCAAATACTCGCAAGTAGTTAAACTCAACGTATTTTTTTATTGTTACCGATCAAATGTTCAATAATCTCTCATATTCATAAATGGTAAGAGTATAATTGGCTCGCAATGAAGAAAACTTGTGAGAATTACTTCGATTTAAAACTTTCGCAGTGAAACAATTGAGATCCTCGAAAGATAAGTTAAAGAAGGCAAACTTAAAACTTTGGTTTGTCTTCTTCTTTTGGTGATCTTGCTGAGTCCTGGGCAATTGCGGTATTAATGATCTTGAAATCGTACGGCAGTGGAACCTGTTCCCTTCACAAAGACAGTTACGTAATTATTTTTGCAAGAAAGTTGCGAGGACTCGCAACAACGCCCGTATTGCCGTAGGATTTCGATGAACGACGGAGTTCTGGCTATAGTTTTTTTTTTTTTTTTTAAGAGAAATGCGGTAAAAACATTAGGCGGGAGGTACTGATATCTATCGGGTTAATCATGATAATATTCGACGAATGATGATCAACGGTACTTGGTTTCTGCGCCTACGGGAAAAACAAGTAAGAACACGGAGAAAACTTATTGCTAGCCACATATAGCTCAAATACATTACCTGGTCTACACGAAATAAGAATCGCGTGATATATATGAGTGCGATATACCCACGCATATATATCACACGTCCAAGGGTTGGTTAATGAAACGTCAGTGCTTACGACGCAATGCGACGTACATATATGCGCGTGTGTGACGTAACTTTGATTAAATAAATAGAACAGAAAAATAAAGGGTGACAGATAAAAACACAAAAACGATACATATATTGTATATATAACTCAACATCAACCTTCTCTTCCACGAGACACAGGTCATAAGGTTCAGTGAGATTAAAGGCTCGATCTGTTACATGTTATATCCCAATCCGATGACGAGTAAACAATCAATGAGTCAGCGTCAATCATTTAATTGACAAATGGCAATTGTGAATGTGACGGAGACACAACAAACATACTAAATATACAAACATCGAAACAAAAAAATAAATAACCAAAAGACAAACAACGGGAAAACATCCGAGACAAGAAATGAAAATCTCACGAAAGGAAGAACATGTTTGTCGTGGGTGAGAGTTTTTTTTCGCACTTCGAGACGTTTTCGAGTGATCATGAAGCGTTACAATGAAAGACGACAAACATAAACGCAGCGAGTCAAATGATCGTGTTTTTTCAAAAAGCGGCGCGCAAGCCAAGCCGCGAAGCGTGACAGCGAGATTTTCTTATTTCTGCCATCATCTGATTTGTACGTTCGTTTTTTCTCGATTGATTGCAAAAGCACACAAATAAGCCAGCCATGTTACACACCAAAGGAATGCGATTTTTTCTCTTTAGCCGAGAAGCAGCAGCGGGGAAAGTACTTTAGCAAGAGCGAGCGGTGAGCAAAGGCGCGCGGTCTTCGCAGGATTGTTACCGCAAAAGGTGAGAATATCGGTTCGCAGAGCAGCGGCGGGGGAAACGAGCTCTCTACTCTTCATACACAGTGCATCCTAATTTGTTGTTTTATTTTGTAGCACTTGCGTGCGGTTAAATTCGTGTGTGTGTTTGTGTTGTATGTTTCACACATATATATTTCCCTCTGTACTTTTTCTAAAGATAGCGAGATGCACCTCGAGTTGTGTATGATAGTAAAGTGTGCGTTGATTTTGCAACAAAGCGACAGAGAAGGGACGCCCAATCACGTGCGCTCGTTTTTCACAAGATCGTGCACACCGTCTAGCGATCAAAAGCGTTTCATAAAGATAGTGCGTTAGAGACAGGCTGTTTGCGGTAGATCCATCAGAAAGAGAGAGAGAGAGAGAGTTACTGGAAACATACGGGGAGAGGAACCAAATACAAGCGGAAGAAACAAGGGAAATTCGGGGAGACGTTCGAGAGAGAGAGAGAGACATACAATAAACAATTAAACATTAAACAAGAGGAAATTAGAGAATGACAGACAATATAGAGGTATATATATGTAACATATACATATATCATATAAAGAAACGGAGAGAGAGGAGGGATTTCAACAAGTATGACTATCGTTCGAGTCGGAACGTGCTGCGCCGTACGTAATACTTTTTGACTTTTAACGAACTTCCGTTTCTTCACTTCCACAGAGAGCAGGTGTCGGATATCGCGCTGATCAATCGACGATTGTCGGAAATCGGGACTTGTACATACTTGTACTCGATGTGACGACGGCCTTGCGGGGAGCGCGAACATAGCGCACACACTCGAAATAATCGGTTTTGTTATTTGTTCTGTATAAAAAATTCGTGGGTCTCTAGAGAATTAAATTACACATACATAGTTACATGTACTTTCGCATCGCTAGGCGGGTGCCGATGGTGAATGTATAGAAGCATAGCCTATTGCTGCGGGTATATAAATGTATAATGTATAATGCGGCGGAAAGAAAAAGCTGAATGTTTGTAATAAACCAACGAGCCAATCAGCGTAACAGCTCTTCCGTCCAATTAACCTCGTCAGCTCCGTTCTTAGTCTTACACGAGACATCGACAGAATGGCAATCGATCGGTCCAATCCATCCATCGTTTTCAACGTGACACTATAAATTTCGAAAGTGTTCCTCCCTTCGGGAAAGGTTAATGAGACGTCAATTTAATTCAATGATTTTTCTTATGAAAAAATGTGTGTCTGCTTAAAGAAAACTCTCGAAATATTTTTCTTCCAAGTATTGTACTAATATTTTTAGTAACGTGCGATGTGCGTTGTAAAAGAAGCACTCTTTCAAATGTGACACATTAAAACATTTTTACAATAGAATACTATTTTCTCTCTTAAAAAATTATTATTGGAACGTGAATGGTAAGTTTTTTTTTATCATAGGGGATTCCATTCGATAGCCGTACTAATCAGACATTAGCATTAAAGAAGAAGGTCGGGAGAATCGACTTCCTTCTATCGAGTCTCGCGCGGAAACCGAATCAGGGAATTGCCGAGGTTGATTCGCAATGCGAATCGAACGGACATGAGCCTTGCGCGTTCGTTCAGGGCGGGTTACCTTAAAAATAAGGTCGCTTTTGCTGAAACCGGACTTCTTTTTAGTCATATTGTCAGAACTTAGGCGCCCCCTCCGCTCAGTGCGTTTTTTTTGTAGGTTCTGCAATATCTAGAAACAAAAGAAAGCGGGACATAGCAGACGTAGTAAGAAAAGGGCAGGTTAGTAGAAATTTCTCAAAAAGAAGGGAGCAAGAGAGGTAGATAGAAGTAGTATAGTGATAGAAAAGTTTTGAAGAGAAAGTAGAAAGGAAAGAGAGAGAAAGAGAGAATATGAGAAACGGAATGAAAGTAACAGGAGAGCGGGAAAGAGAGAAACGTCAGTGTATAATAGTAATAGTAATTGGATATATATTAGTCAAATAGCTGCAAGATATTAAAAAGACAGCGATACAGTGACGAAGAAGTAAGAAGTAGTACAAGAGCAGATATTGTAAGACAGTTGTGAGATCACTCTTCTTTTTTTTTCTCGTCTCGTCGTAGAGGGGATCGAAATTTGAGTGTGCGCTACAGTGATAACCACGTCAACAAACGCTGAAAGGCGATCCCTAAACGTATCGTTCTTTTATTACATATCACACAATGTTCGTCAAACAAATTATTACTCGATATTACTAAAAGTAGTTTACGGTGTTATACGTACGATTCACGTGAAGATTTCTCTACTGTTGATATTTGTGTCGACGGACTTAAGAGAAAAAAATATATAGGAACGATTTAAAAAACATATATTTCTCAGTACATATCCCATGTTTTTCCTTCTGTCCACCCTTTTAAATATGCTACGATACGGGTGAATATGCACAAAAAATATAAATTAAATAAAACAAACAATTGTACCAAAATTATGTTAAAATACATCGATCGGTAGGAAACTTACATTTCGCTTGCGATCTTGTCAGGAAATAATCATCGATCGCGATGAACAGATCCAGTAAATTGTGAGTACAAGAGCGCAATTAAAACAAAGTAACGATTTCAATGATATGGGCGAGTGTGTGCACGCGAAAGTACAAAGGAACACGGCAAGTATAATAACAGTAACGTAAGAGTATAACAGTTCGGTGATCCGTGAATTAGATAATTAGTAATTATAAGAAGCCATTCGTTAGTATCAAAGCTGTCGAATCAGCAATCGCGCGCCAAGCGTGAAGCCTCATTTTCCTTTCAAAAGCTCGAATAAAGCTCGATGAATTACATAGCGGATATACATATATATATATATGTACGTATATGTGGAATTGTGGTAGATTTATTTATACGGATTGTTAAAAAAAAAAAACAAAACAAAAAACAAACCCGCGATTAATACGTGAGATCATATTTTGATTTCAAACGCGTTTAAATCTATTGAAATCCAGCACGCGAATGTATTAGACTTTGATAGATCTCAATATTGCTGACTTCCTCTTTCGTTTGCGGAACCGATTTCTACGATTAACAATTTATGAAAATTTAAACAAAAATTATATATCGGAAAAATTTAAACTTTTTTTTTTTTACACGTAGTAAATTACTCATTTCGAATCCTTGAACGCTTTGATTAATGGAATCGAATTAAAAAAGGAGAACAATCGAAGAAACAAGAAATTGTGTGGAAATTATATACGTATTATTTTGTACGTTTAAAAGAAATAAAACTTATATATTTCAAAATATCAGATGCACATAATAAATATATTAACGGTTTTAGCTTTGGTTTATGAAATTCATAATAATGAGAGCAAAATTTGTGTGAGAAATAGTGACATAACAATTCAGCTCTTTCCGTGGCAATGTGCGCGCATCGCTGCTCTGCTGGAAGAAATAATCTGTGACGGAGAGAAAAAATTTTTACAATTAAGATACCTGGAAAACAACAAACCCTCCCACCTTTCTGAAAAATTTCATGCAAAAACCGTAAGGCGGGACGAATTGTTTAAAGTGAGATTGTCGGAGGATTGAGTTTATGTATTTAAATTGCCGTAAAGAGTCATTCGGAGTGAGACAAACAACATACTGGCACATCCGGTGAAATTGTAGTAACACACAGACATCAAATTACGCTTGTTAATCAAATTCGTAATATCGATCATCACACATCAACTTGTCGCATCTCTGTATTTATGTAATATCGTAATTATGGCAAGTAATTATGGCAAGATAGGAACACGCAATTGGCGGTTTTATTAAAAGACGCGAAAATTATTACGCGGATGTGTAATCGCGCGTTTCTGCGTGACGATTATGATTTATCGATATAAGAGACGATAATGACTTCACGCGGATAGATTTTAATTTGTATATTAAAAGCAAAAGCGGCCACGGCTATTATCGTGGCGATACGGCCGCTGCACGGCCGTTAACGTTAATGTGCATGTTCACAAAAGCACCACTTCGTGTTTCTTATCTGATATAATTACGATTTAAAAAGAACACTTGAAGGTATACTGCGGAATGTCTTTGCGTATTTTCAAAGAGCAACACACATTACGATATTTTTCATTAAGTAATTGATTAATTAATTAAAGGTCGGTAAAATGTATTAGATTGAAAGTTTTAATTATGTTATTGTAAGTTCAAAGAAACGTAGACACAAATATGACAAAAAACATTTTTTTATACTTGTCTCGGTACAAATATTTACTAATGAAATGAGTAACTAGTAATTTTATCTGAAACATCATTTAAAGAAACCAAAAATAATAACCTCTGTTTTTCCATTCTTTTTTTTTTTACATAATTCTTAGATGTTTTGTGATTGTTTAGTATTTTTATATATCTTACCTGTATGATTTTGGTGTTATTATAGTGTTAGAAGTTTAATTAAACGAATGAATAAAACATAATCTCAAACTTCGAGAATTATAAATCAAATTACAACGTGAACACACAAAGATATTTCATGCGTTTATCTGTGTTTTGTTATCTAATATTTTAGAGAGTATTTTAAGAAAGATGTGTGCTGAAGTCACACGTGTGTAAATATATAATCTCTTTAAATTGAGATCACAATCATTTAATCACTTAAATTGAACGTTGCGTGACAAGTGTAACTCGACCAAAAACTACAGGAAATGTAACGTAACAAAGAAGAGATAGTAAGTGAGGAGACCGTTCCCTTTCTAGATTTAATCTCTGACAAGTAATCGATCGTCCTCTCTTCTCATTTCCTTGTCTTTCTTTCTCCCAAAACCTGATAACATATACACATCTTTTATATATACACGTGTATATTCCGGAAATGAAATATTCAAGATTCTTTCCAAGAAGCAACACATTCTTTGTCGTAGAAAAATTTTCCTCTCGTTATACAATAGATTGAAATTGAACTGCGTCATTACGATTTGCCGTATGTAATAATCGCAGAGAGAAACGTCAGTTTTCAAGACAAGATGTGAAAAACACGCGAAAGAGAGGAAATATATCATATCTAGTTTCCGCTATGTAAGTATGCTGTTAAAATGACCACGTTCTTTTGCGTACTTCCTTCGCTCTTATCAATAGCAAGAAAAAAAACAGCCAAAAGGAAAGACCACGCTGGAAAAAATATCATCGTTGAATATTATAATAAAAAAAAAAATAAAAAAAAAACTACGCCTCCGCTGTTTTCTCGGGAACAAAGCCACGAGAAAAATACGACGGTACACACGAGAATACGACGTATATGAGCAGAGGAAAGTACCAACGACGACGTCTGCGTAAGATATATTCTCCATTCTGGCGGAAGTAAAATGTCAATAATGAAACATACGGAAAACGAAACAATCGGAATAAATCGAATCACTTTTCTCATTAAAATCAGGCATATATCTAAACACGAAACAACAAGCAATTAGACGGAAATTAAGGACAGTAAAATAATATTTTTTTTTTTTGGAAAAAGGTGCTCGCTATAATAAGTCCTCCATAGGAAGAGGAACAACTGGAGGGAGAGGAGAGTAAACTCTGTCTGTGGGAAAAGAGAAATAAAACTGGGAGCACACATTGAACACGGGCACATCGCCAAGAATAATTCTGGACAGAGATAGGGTTAATATACACCTAACACTCACAGGCAGACCTACGGTTAGACCAACCAACTTTCTCGTCTGTAGAGCGGTTCGTGTCGAATACCTCGTAAAGATGCTTTATCAAGAGATTTAGATACTTTTTTTTTCTCTTTATCTTGTCTCTCTGGTTTTATTTCTACTAGATTTTATTTTGAGAATCAAAAACTATCAGATATCTTACCCATATTGCAAATTTAATCACACTTGAAAACGCAAAAGACTACGGATCAATCAAATATTTAATTCGATTCTTAATCATCATCCTGACCTCATGCGCTACCATTGTCAAGAAATGGTGCATCCGTTATACAATATATATATATATGTATGTATATATATATGTGTATACTATTAGTACAGTTTACGTACATGCACACGTATCTAGATTATGCAGAACCGTCGCTGAAGTAACGTCGATAGTCGCTACTGTACGGTAAATGTACATGCGCACCTATGTATATATATATATATATCAGGCCAATAAAGTTATGCAGCTTATGGGGCCGATGATAATCGAGAATCGAGAAATTCGATGTCAGGCGTGCCGTTTCCACGGCGATGTTGGCGCGCGGGTGTGTGGTGATAATATTCCGCGATTACGCGACTAATGAAACACGAAGGATCGGTATTCGACACGACCGAGTTCACAATAATGACTATTCGTAACCAAAAATTCATGTTAGTATACCTAGCAAAACGAAATTGTTCAACAAAAAAAAAACCCGACAAAAACAAGATATACATCTCATACCAAAAAACACCGTTCTCAAGAAACTTTGGCGAGAGTTCAGTCATACCGTGAAACATGGATTTCAATAATATATATGTAAGTCATATATATATACACATGGAAAACATCACCACTCTAATATTGCAAGCATTATCATTCTTCATTGATCATACTGAAGTCTCAGCTAATACTGCGTCTAAATCTGTGATCCATGTCACACATTGCATCGCCAGGACTACGGGACTAAAGAGCAAAACTGATCAAGAGCTTGTTGAAACGTGTGATCTGTATGACTGCACTTTGTTATTTTTTCAGAAAAACTAGTCGCGCAACCACTGATCGTGTGTGAAACGGAGTAATGTGGCAAAAAATTTGATTGTTTTCACTAAAATATTATCATAATTTTATTTTTTATTAATTACTTCATATTTTTCATTTATTCTGTTTGAGAGTTGATGATGGTTGTACTTTATAGAAACGACATTAGTACAAAGGGCAAAAGCAAGGAAAAAAGGTTTAATAATATTGTGATAGTCTTCTCTTCAATTCATCTCTCAATTTGTTCACATCTCTTCGGACAAACTTGGTCTATGTCGGGCGTGTTAATTTGTGTAAAAAAAAAAAAAAAAAAAAAAGAAAACAAAAAGAAAAAAAAAAAAGACTTCCTCGTACCGAAAGACTGCAAATTACACGACAAGACTATGCACGTTCTCTATGAAACTCAACGTAAAACGAGAATTATGACCACAACGAAACGACAAACGGTAATCAGAAAAATTCATAATCAACAAGTAACAACGAAAGGAACGATAATATAGCGAGTAGTAGTAATAATAATGATCTAGCGTATATTTATACGTAGAAAACAACACATTGAGGTTGTGTTAACGAACGCTTGAATCAAGAAAGGGCAATTGGCCTTGGTTTCAGGGTTACTAGGCAGGCACACCTTGCTGGTTCGGTCTGGTTGGGGCGGTGTCGCCCGACGCTCGTAGTGTCTCTCCGGCTGTTGATAAAGGGGGATCTGCAAACCCATTCGGAAACGTGTTCTCGCAGTACGCCTAGTAGTTCAATTGTATATAGTTTCTTTGTGTATGTGTTTGTGTATACATTAAAGTATGCGTGTGTATTGTTGTATGCGAATTTGTAAGAATGCACAGTGGAATGGATGTAAAAAGACGAATAATATACAGGGAGAAACTATAGGATTATCAATATCTCGCTTATATTTGATTGCTTATAAAAAAAAAAAAAAAATGAGCGAATGATTGAGAGAGTGACAAGAAGTATACTAGAATAGAAGTATACTAGAGTAGATAGAAATATGCTTTACGTCGAGTATGAAGCACGACTTAATAATCGCACGCGCACTCTCTCTCTTGTGATTATTTTTTTATTTCAATATAAGAAGTTTTATTTTTCATTTTATATAACAATCGATTTAATATAATTTTGTTTTTAATTAAAAGATATTCCTCTTATATTTGACCTCTTCCTATCTTTCGTGAATTTAAAGCGAAAAGTTGTACAGCTGTATTTTATTTCGTTTTCATTTCCAATAAACGGTAAGTTGTTACCACGAACGACATATCGGTACGTACACGTGTAACAAAAACTATTGCATTTAGAACGCAGCTTTCCCTCGTGCATATACGTTTCTTTTTTTTTTCTTTCTTTCTTTCTTCAGCGTATTTGGTTTGTACAACAGAACAGAACAGAGAGGAAAAAGCAGAGGGAGGCAATAGTATGTTTCAAGGCAAGCAAGTATAACAAGATTTTTAGCGAATGACAGATTGTTTCTTTTGATTGGACGAAAAGCCTGATTGATTCGTTGGTCTCTTCTCGCTGTGCCACGGTTTTACGCTAATAGCGCGCGAGCACAAATATAACATACACAAAACGTTATCCCATGTAAAGAACACAATAGCCGAACGTGCTCAAGCACCGAAAGATAGCAATAATTTTTCAATTCAATTACGCAAACAATTAATATGCATCTGCAGAGTTTATTCGTCGTATGATTGAATTGGCAAGATAATAAGTACACATCATTGTCCGTAGATTTTACTGCTTTTTTTTTCGATTTACTTTCTTATTAACTCAGAATACTCAGAAAATTTAAAAATATCTCTTTCTTACCATCTTTCTTCCTTACTTTGTAAATGCGACAGCTAAAAAAAAAAAAAAAAAAAAAAAAAAAAAAAATAACAAAGTATATTCCAAATACGAAAAATAAAGATATTCGAGAGACATTTACCAGAATCCGATTCGACTCTTAATTGTTGTTTTATATTCATTTCGTTTTTTCAAAAAGTGATTCTCCGATCAATTGACAGAAATACTCGTCGCTTCGATTATCGAGTGATGACATACACCTGCTTGAAAGGGTAGTTACTTACCCTCGGTTGAGACACATCGTATCATTACAACGTGCGTAAACTCATGTGCGTTAAAACGAAGAGCAAAATAAAGTACGAGTATATAAAAGTACGAATAGCGAACAGCAACAATTATTGGTGCATCAAAAACGACAATGAAAAGTATAATATAATAAAAATGTTGTCATAGTGTGTGTGTGTCACACGAGAAATTGATTTTGTATCGAGTTTGCCTTTTAACGATGTTACATACTAGCGATGATTCCGCGATGACACGCGCGATTGCGCGTGCACATTTTCTTGTTTTTCCTCTTCTTTTTACTGCATTTTTATCGCGTTACCCTATCTTGTTGTATCCCGCGACAATGTATGTTTGAGTTAGACGAGAGGTATTATTTATTATTATGATCATTATCTGTTTATATGCTGCTCTCGGCGCAGTTAAGACGATCGAACAAAGAGAGAACAGCTGACTGCAATTTACGATTATCGTCGTGAGAGAGAAAGATAGGAGTGTGGGAAGGAAGGAGGCTTTCTTGTAAAGTGGAAGTTTCAGGGTATTACGGGAATATATATTGAACAGAGCCGTGGGGGACATTCATATATATATAATATATACATACGTACGTACGTATATAAAATATTCAGCAATAAAAAGCGAAACATGATCTAATACTCTTAAAGTTCAGATTGAAAATATTCCCTGCGCAGTGGTAGACTGAAAATTTTTAAAAACGCTGAACAAGTAATTTTTTTTTTTTTTTTCAACAAAATGTCATTCTATTACTTCCACTGCTTACACATCTATGAAATACTATATGTATGTATATATACATAAATACGTGTGTATATATACATATGTATATATATATAGGTATGTATATACACACAAAGAGGACTTGATTTTGTGCAGATTTTCCTAATAAAATTATTATAACGAAGAAATTGACGGGTAGAGGACGTGATGTTTTAGCGGAACGAGCGCAAATTCGACACACTTGATAAATAGAGAAATTGTCTGCAGGAGAATAATCACCACCGACGTGAGAACTCAATGCTCGTAACTCAATGTGAATTGCTATTGTGGTTAAGTACAGAATTTCCACGTAAACATAAAATACAGAAGTGGGTCGTTTCCTCTTTATATCTGTTTCTTTAACGGCAATCGTATATAAACGTAATTATTCGATTATACGCCGCGTTTATCACGCGGAAGACGACAAATGCGACTGAAGGATCCACAAAAACTGACAATCGACTTTAATTAACTCTCATTAAGCCTCATTGTCTGCAAGAAAAGTAATAGTAATTTCGTAGGTGGAAGATCAACTTCCTGAATCTTTTAAAGATCATCACACAGATGTGCTTCTCTTTCTTTTTTCATGTACATTAAATTACATGAAACTACATCATATATGGTATGCGGGATGAAAACAGTACTATATATATATATATATAGATATATAAAATAAGTAGCAGAACACTCACATAGACCTCTTCCCACTGCGAGACATACCGCACCAGTCTTGACAAACGTAGTAACCTAACGAGTGACAACAATTTTGCAAGCCTGAGAATCCTGAGAGCACGTCCAGCATGCAGGATCGTGAAAGAGTCGCTGAAGTCCTGAAACTTGCGAATTTGTTTGTTACTGTAATATTTGACTTACCATTTTTGGGTTAACTACATTATATACATATCTCTCTATGCGTTTGTTCTTTCCGAATTTGCAGTTTTTTTTTTTTTGTTTTTTTTAAATTGTACATCTTTCCAATATTTTCACGACTCGTAGTCAACGTATCCCACACACAAATTAAAGTAATAAAAAATAAAACATAAAAACTAAAAAAGAACTATTAAAGAAATTATTACAAACCGTAGGATCGTTTCACTAAGCCGTACGATGCGGAAGATGTACTTACTTGATTGAATATGAGAAAAATGTAGTCTAATGGTATAGAGGAGATAAGGTCGAGAAAGAACCACGTCCTCAAGTAATGTTTTGCGATTAATTTCGGATCCAATATAACCTGCTCGGCATTATCCTGCTGCATTATACCTGCAACAATAAAATCACACTGTATAACGTTGTTTTAGAAAATTTTCCGTGAATTTTCGAAATTTGCAAAGTTGAAATCATCGCAAGAGAAAACGCCAATGTTATGTTACCCCAGGCTCTCTGGCAACCTGCCATCGATTCGATACTTTGTTACGCGGCTCTCTCGCGTGCACTTGATGCGTCCATTATGTGTACGTAATGCGTGATTGAATAGCGCGAATCAAAGATAAAAGAAAAAAACCAACGATTACAATATTAAATCCTTTACCATTAACATGAACAAAAGAAGTAATTAATGAAGATACCGCCTCGTTTCTGCAATATAATGACTATGTCACACATAATATCCGAACAAGATGAATGAAGTAATGTAGCTGAAAAATGCTTAATCATCGCGAATTGATGCAACATGGTTGCGCGCGGTATAATAATTTTCATCAGTTGCGCGCGCACTCGTGACCCAATTTCACGTTTGTGGAACCAACTCAAACACGTTTCAAATTAATCCCCAGGTAATAACGAAATGTCAAGAAGTTTTGGAGTGTTCTCCCCTGCAGAACAATACTGTCATTGTGCATTGTTGAGGGAGGGAGGAAGAAGGCATCTACCGGTGAAGCAGTAAGCAGATGATTCATCCTGCAATGAATCTGTTTTCTCTTTCATCTGAGAGATCTTGTGGATGTCTCGTATCCGTAGACACAACAAGGATCGATGTAAGAGCGGTAACCTCAAAGATAGTATAAATCTTCACAAATTTCAACATAAAAAAAAGGAGAAAAGAAAAACATCTTGAGAGAAAAAAGTAGCGAATTGATTAATTGAGGATGACAGTACTCACCTGTTCTGAAATTCACGACGATATCTATAAGGAATATTGTGTCGGAAAGGCAGTTGAAGGCTATCCACCTAGTGCTTAGGTCGTCATTGAAAAAACTAATGGCGACTGGCAGAATTATCAGATTAGCTACCAATAGGAGGAGCATGCAGAGGTCCCAGTAAAATCTGAAATAAAAAAGAAAAGGAAATGATACTTCAGAATTAGTGTTTATTTGAAATTAAAAAAAAAAGAGATTTTCCAGGTCAACATCAAAGATTTATCTATAGTACTTACATCTGTAAACACTACTAAGAGAAAACATCTTTTCAGTGGCTTAGACCGAAAAGCCTCTCTTATTTCTTTCACATCAACTGAATTACAGTTATTTACCAAGTAAAAACGTCAATTTATAAAAGCTTAGGGGGCTTCGATAGCCTTTTCTAGTTTAGGATTTAGCGTTTTATTTCGCTTTGGAATACACACGGTACAGTCATTTTACGTTCTCGGTATAAAACGCTTTGGAATAATGAGGATTGTAAAGATTGTCTTCGCAATCTCGGTTAAACTAACTTTTAAAACTTGATTTAGCTCTTGCCTTTAACCGTAAATTTCTAAAAGCCGGATATTGCTAGATCTTACTTTCTTAACCTAATATTTTCTTGATGAAGTACAGATGTAATCTAAAAAACTATATTTATATATTGTTTTATTTATTTTTTATCTTAGTATATTTTTATGACATTAATGTACACAACTAAAATAACAAATTTTGAAGAGAGCGAGTGAGGTGAACACTTTCCGAACATTGATCACAAATATACATTTTATTACACCCACAAGTCTATTTTACGTTCAAGCCGGTTCTAACCAGTTACGGATTTATTAGCCTGCAAAGTGGCAATCATGAATAAAAATGGGCGACTTTTCATCTATTTCGCAGGGGAGGCGTGAGATTCATAGCGTGCTGCGGAAGACGCGGAGCGATTTCTCTGGGGAAGATCAGAAAATGTAAAATACACGTTTCTCCCTCTTGGTACTTTATACTTTTAAATCTGAACATTTTCCCAACAACGTTTCTGTCAAGCGTGGAGCTGTCGACC
>QVNV01000561.1:0-13109 GCA_014825455.1 Pseudomyrmex pallidus | reverse complement strand
ACAGATGGCTCGTACAATAAAGCGTGAGAAAACCTGACGCGTGCGGAATGCGCAGTAGAGTACACGCGGAAATGTGTACGCGGCGCATACACGCACATAAAATCGTACGTATGTACGTTTTGTGTGCTGCTTCTTTCGTATAGCGACGTTTCTTCTGAAACCCGCGGGCCATTCGAATGCAAAGGCCTTCGTAAAGCACGTGATGCATTGCCGGCCGATAAACGTTACTGCGGAGAGGGCCCCGCGGAGAAAACGGCTTTACGACTCTTGAAGAAACGAGCCCCCGCAATATCCCTTGTCTCGAGACGCGCGGATCGATCTGTGCGTGTATCTTGGTATACGCGCGCATCTTTACGTGGAAATTTGCGCTCTTGGTAGAGGATGAGCTTTTGGTCAAAAGCCATTTTTCGAAAGTGACGCGAATGATTACTCGTTCGATATGCGATACGATCCGGGTATACGCGGGATCGAGATCACGAGCGATTTTATTGCTACTTCGTGCGAACTGTATGTGTGTGTTTCCACTGACAAAAAAATTTACAACCAAATTTACAAACTATATAACTCTTGCAAAATATTTGAGTATTATATATAAAAAATTATATATATAAAATATATATAAATATAAAATTTATTATATATATAAAAAACGTTTTAAATTACAATAAATTTTGTCAATTTCAAAGCATCAGTAAAAGAAGAACGTGTGAGATCGGTGAGGGAAACGTTTCGTAATATCATATCAAAGATCCGTGTAGCAAAAAATGTAAAATAAACTAACTTCCTTGTGTAAAGAACGCAAAATAATAAGAACATAAAAATCGTCGCAAAATCTCGTAGAATGAATGGATGTAATAAATTTTAGGAGTTTCTCGCCGTAACATTGTGTTCCGAACAGATACGGATTTCATAATCAAACCGACCGAGATCGTGATCTTGCGCACTGCCGGTTATTCGACTTTCCATTTCGTCCGATACGTTGTAATGCATTACCGGGCCGATTGCTCATCATGGCGTTTAAAAGCGCCGCGATTATGCATGCGTACGGATATTTATGATCGCACAGACCGCGATTTTGCGAGATTGTTTTTTGGTCGGTATAAATCACACGCGGGAGACCGACGGCAAAAAAAGAGAGAATTAAAAAAAACAAACAAACAAAAAGAGGAAGAAATATGATTTATCGATTCGCAAGTCTTGTCTGGAACGCGCGCGCGTAAAAGTGGAGCGTTGGGACAATTAGAAAAGATCAAAAAGTCGAAATAAGTTGAATAATTGATTATATTTGGTAAAACATTTACAAGGTAATAAGATTTTTTTTTTCGTTTAACGTGTGTTACATATACAGGCAAGGCATCCTCAAGAACCGTACCAACTCTACAATATATATATATGTATATATATATATATATATAATCGTAGTAATGTATACTATTACTTATATAAGAAAGTATGTTCCATCAAATTATCATTATCGTTACTATCAATATTAATATTTTTTTTTTTACGGCATATTACTACTCTTATTATTTTCTTCAGGAACAAATACATATTTCATTTTTTTTAATCAATATACATCGACTCGCGACTACATATGAACCGTAGATCGGCTTTCGCATAGGCAAATTAAGGTACACGACGGACACTTCTTTTTATCGAACGTAGGAAGAAACAGAACATAGTAAGTGTCCAACGATCTCCGTGAATTCCTCTTTGTATTTCTCGTATTTCTCTTCGTCTTTCCCTTTTCCTTTTATTCCGTAATTCGGATGCGTCGTGAATCCCCAAGATTTTTTTCCCGAAAAGAGCACCGATATATTATCGACGACACGATCAACACGATTCGATCCTTGTATATTGAAATTTAAAAGAACAACATTTTATAATATACAGTAATTTCTTTCCGATATCACGAACTCGCGAATTATAAAAAAAAAATTAAAAAAAAAGCAAAAACAAAAACAACTGTCGAGCCATATAATCGCACAAATATCAATCGTTGACAGAATACATAGCAAACGTTATTTTGCTATCGCAGATCCGATGTGAAGGGAAAAACATGTACTTTGCAAACCGGAGCTCGGTCCTCGTGAGTTATGTGACTATAGAGATCTGAGGTGGACTACGATATAATGTATACAATGCTAGTGATAAGATATGAGCTGTCGATAACTGTTTATATTCGTGAAAACATTGTGACGCCTGTATGAAATTAACGAGACAGGGGATAGAAAGGGCAAAGGGTGATTGAGCTGATTGTGAGACTATTGACGTCGTGCGTGACAGAAGCATGATCGTGACGACGACTGACAATTACACGTTAGAGCAACGGTATCACTATTATAGACTATTGCACTGTGTCGATTAGAGAGACGTATTCGATTATTACGATACATTCGGAATGATGTGCGTGGTATATGTACCACATCGAGTAAGTATTCGAGTTTGAAGTGATTGAAGAGATAAGTCGAAGAATTAGTTCCAATTGATGATACACTTTATTTGCTTTACTTTGTCACTAAAATGCCGCAAACATTGCAAGTTTGAGACGTAGAGTGCGCCGCAGCAATTTTCTCGCGCACGGAAAAGGAAAAAGGAAGTACGACTTTTTCGTGTCGATCGGTAAAAGTCGTGATTCCTATACAATCTTTAATCAGCGCACGTTTATCATCGCACTTTCCACATTTCTTTCTCTCCACACACACACGCACACATTCTTTGTTTTTAATAAAATTCTTCCTCTAGGTTTTCTTTATTCAATTTTTCCCTATGTATCTATATGCTATTTCACGAGAGAATATTATTTCGAGGATCTTTAATAGAGAGAAAAGTAGAGAGAAAACATAGAAACATTGAGTAACACATATATACATGCCAGCTTAAAAATATCAAAGAATGAAGAGTTGCAATTTTTTTTATTTAATCTTTTTTTACTCATTCGATTCTGCACGTGTACACGATATATCAAATCAACACAAATTTTGCAAAAGTCAATTTAACGACAACGTACAAAGTTCGCAGTCAGAATGTATTTTTTTATTAGTAATATATTCATATGATAATATAAAATACAAGTGCTAAAATTCAAAAATAGCATATGATAATAATAATAATAATAAAAAAGAGAATATATGACGCGCGTCAGAATAGATTTATGATGAAAAAGAAAAATTATTCTCTCGTAAAACAGCATAGTTCTCTGTTTGCTTTTCTATCATTGGAATGTTCCACGTTTGGAGTTTGACGGTAACAGCAGTCAGCAAACATTCGCATAAAAGTACTTTACATTTCCATATATATAAATGTATATTTGAAATTTATATTATATATATATTTATATAGTATAAATATATAAATATATACATATATATAAATATTTATATATTTATAATGTATAAGAAGTATACAAGAGATATGTATACTCCGTTTTTTTTTTTATATGTAATTACTTACGCAAATTTAAGTTCTGTAATCTATATACGTATGTGCAGTTCGACAATGTGTATGTACAAAACAACGAGATAAGGGAGACATAAGTAGACAAACAAGCTCGAACTTTCTGTGAAGATGACAGAGAAACAGAGCGAAACTATTTTGCGAGGAATATACACGCTTTACTTTATTGAATTTTCAAACTCCAATTAATAATATACCAATGAGACAATGACAATAAAATGATTATTAATAATAATAATAATAAAAATATAATGTAATAATATATCAGAAACATAATATATAATTATAATGGGAATATTAATAGACTAAAACACGAATGATCGTTAAACTTTTCGTACTTGGATGCGTATCAATTATCACGTGTTTTACACGCGCGATATTGTACTACATTGATCCTCGTACGATCAACTAACGAAAATAAATTCACATCTTTGCGTGAGAAATCTAGCCTAAAAAAAAAAAAAAATAAAAAAAAATAAAAGTAAAACGAAATGAAAAATTAAAGACAGGGAGAAATTCGACTGTTGCGTAGCGCTTTATACATACAGTAGCGATAATAATAAGTGTTCTTTGGTAACACAGTGATGCGTCCGGAGACCACAAATACGGTTGTAAACGTATTGTCCGATCGTGACAAGATGGTCCCGAAATTATATTCTCGATCACTACGCTGCTCCAGATCGCTGCTCTGGTCTGACTATATGTATTACGGACCAGAATAATAATTGTACACTTATCGTTAGTTCAATAGTTAAATTACTCACTTCATCTCTTCTGACATGTGTCGCCAATAAAAAAATCCATCTTGTCCAGCGACCTATACGTACTATATATACAATTGTATAATGCGCGAAAGCATTTTTATATCTATGTACAATACATTTATATCTTCGGATCATTTCGTAGTCATTTGCTTCAAAAGTGGCAAGAAAAGTGGTCAAGTTTTACAATCTTTGTCTCTCTCTATATATCTCTCGTAAAAATCGTGTTATTTTTATTATTGTTTCATATCCCTAAATCAAGTTTTTATTTGAATTCTACGTGACGCGCGCCGCTCTCTCGAAGTAAATGACACGATTTTGTCGCGCAAAATTAATAGCGCTCTCTGTGAAGAAATATCGATAGTCTCGTGCGTGCGCACAAGAGTATCATTTAGTTGCGTCATATATCATTCATGTTATATATACATGTACATAACAACAGACAGATTAGCGAAATTAGCATCCCGTAAGAACACGCGACGGCTTCTTGTCGTCCGTCATCGAAACGGTGAGTATAGTTGTAGAGCTATATGGAGCTCTACGAGCGAGGTTTTCTCCGAAGCTTACGTATCTCAATTAGGAGAAAATGCAAGCGCGTCCCCGTGACCGAAAAGAAGAAAACGTTTCCGGGATTTTGCCTGCGTTAGAGGATACTATTATATGCTTTCGAAAATGACTCGTCATCTCATTCGTTCCTCGTGACTTCTTTCTTGAGACACACACGCGTCCACAAACACACACACAGAAACTCACGCAATCCATTAAACTTATTAATAATTAAGTAAATAACCTTGTAGATCTTTTTTGTTTTATATACACCCTGTTCAAGTAAGTTCCTTAAAATCTAAACTTACATTGTTAGAAATGTTGCGTCACACTTGTAAATGCGCCGCAACTTATTTTTTAATCTATGTGAATGGAATTTTGCGTATTCTTGGCGCTTGTAGACAAATTGCAATAACATTGACGAAATCCCATTAAGCATTAGTTTTTCTTTTTTTTTTTTTTTTTTTTTCAAACAATAAGTATCTTTCTGTCGTAGCTTCTGCAAGGAAGAATTGTTTCTCATTATAAAGCAGTTGAATTCTCGCGGTCGATGTCGCACACTCGCTTTGTGTCAGATCGACCCGGTCCGGTTTGGTTCGCGCAAGTGGTCATCTTCACGGCAGAGGATAAGGTTCGCACGAGGGAAACCATCTTGCCGACAGAGACAGCCAGATGCGAAGATCATTAATGAAGAAAATCATCAGTGAGTCTCTCCGATGATTTATACAGGCGCTACGTATATCAGTACTCGCATCATTTCCCTGCAGATCGTTGTAACTATGAGCCGAGTTGCTGATGAACGCTGGCCATGTAAATGTAGCTCTATGGTTGCTGGTGCAACAGTTGCTCCAGCTCGTCAGCAGATCTCAGTAGAAAAGCGGCGGACTCTCGATACCCTGTTATCAGTTGCCTCACCGCGGTCATTTCCGTAGCGTTTAGCTTATGACTCAGCAACGGCTTCGTGTTCTTCATGCTGAGATCCGTCGGTCCTGCAAGGATGAAACGCGCGTTTTAAAAAATCGAGAATTCAAGCTTTACCGCAATTCGCTAAAAAAAAAGTTGCATCGTTTAACAATACTGATTGCAAACATAAAAAGAAGCGAGCGGATATTTTATAAAAATTAATTTCTTGGAAAAAACTTTCAAAAAATTCGTTTAAACTAATATACATATATACACTGAAAGAAAAAAATTTTTTTAATCTTGCTTAATTTAACTCTTTGCGGTCAAAGGCTATCAATCAAATATATGTTCGTTAATCTAAAGGAAATATCATTATTTATTTTAACTGTTGTAGAATTGAATTAAGAACAGTACTTCAAGAGTAACAATCGACTGCAAATTAAACATATTTTATTGACATCTCACAGTATTTTTTTCAGTGTATATATAACTATCGACTAATTCACAACTGATTGCTAAAAGAGGATGCAACTCAACAAAATAGCGCAAAAGCGAACTTATAAAAACACCAATAACCAATATTACTTTGTGTACCGTTGCTCAGTAGGCCCGACGTGAAACTTTGGGTCGGATACAATCCGGATGAGAGGGTCGGCGGTACCGTTGTCGGTCCGGCACGTTGGAACGCCTGGCTGAAGTTGGGTCTGTACATCGCCGTTGGTGCACCGCCACTGGCGACACCATTTACCGTCGACGAACTGACTATCGTTGCCTGACTGAAAAACGAGAATGAGATACGCGTTAACGATAAAGGCCGCCGCTGATTAGCGCTCCACGTTCCGTGTGCCCATTCGACGAGGCGTCCAGTGAATTTTTATACCGTGACCTTTGACCGAAGTCGAGGTCTTATCTAGAAACTCGGCCGATTCAACGACGGAAATCACGAAGCCGATAATGATAATCGGTTACGGTAATTCATACAAAAAAACAAGTTAGTTGTAAATAATTGAAAGCGAAATCACGGCAAATTCCTTAAAGAAAAAGACGCGCAGATAATCAAAATAATTAATGTGAGCGAAATTTGTGATTCGTAAAAAAAAAAAATTATTTTTGCTGCTTTATATCGGAATCGAGTCGGCCTTGATACTGACGGTTAGTTAATTAAGAAAGAACGGATAAGAACGGCGTATCGTTGGCTCTATTACGTCGCCAGTGAGAAAACACGGATTTCATCCGTCGCGTCTTCGTAACTAGTTCATCGTACTGACCTCATGAGACTCTTGTTGTCTGCCGGCGTAAGCAACTTCGACACGGATGCGAGCGACAGTGGTGTAGAGGAAAGGGTGCTGCTTGGTAAGTTTGCCAAACTGGTTAGTGGTGCCAGGGATGTTAGTGATGCTGGAGGTGTGTCTTCCCTCTTGATCGGAAGTGATTTAACTGGCGTGCTCGAGAAGTGGTCCAAACTTGATCGAACGTCCGTTTGCTGTAACCGATAAATAATAACATTGTTGCTAATAAAATGAACTATTACATCGATCATAACATCGTTTTTTTTTAATTCTTAATCATTTGACAACATATGTATAAATCATCACAGTACAAAATATTGCTTGAAAATTATTGCAGGAATATTATTTTGCAAGATTGGATTGTTGCAATTACAATTTTCTTGAAAGATATTGCCACAATATAGATATGTTCCCAAACATATATTCCTGTAACGTCAATATTTACATAAATCCATCTGTGTAATTGTTAATATATTTATAGCTTAGATACAGAATAAAGAATATAACTGTGCAATATTCATGACATATACAATCTATGTGATTGCGGTATAATAAGTGCAACAATATTATACAGTGTCTCTTATGTAATTACAATTACAATATTTTTACAATATTTTTGCAATATTTAAAATATAAATAGCAATATTGAAATACTTCCGCAATTTATTTTAGCAACATTTTGTACTGTTGTCGGACGTTAAATAAAATAAAGGTTATACATGACAAATATTTTTTCAAGCAAGTTTCGAAAGATACGTTTTTTTCAGTTTTGACGCGTGTTAGATTATCTATTAAAAGATTAAATTAAAAATTACTGTCAAGATTAAATTTCACCGCCGGTATATCTTCGTTGAAGAATAACAACAACATATCGGGTCGGTCATATTCGGTGTCAGCAAAATTTTTGTTTTGATATAGTAGTAGTGTAAGCCAGATAATTAATACGATTGTTTTATTGGTTATCAATAATTATTGGCTTGCGAAGCGGCTCTAGTCCTTTCACGAGAAATATTTATTTCTCTCTCTCGTAATTGTATATTCAGATATTAAAGAGTGACGGTGTGTGAAATAAAACGCGATAAATCAATTTATAATACCTGCTCTTCGTATCGGGTTATCTTATGACCCACCGGTAGATTCTTTTTCCTCATGATTGTAACGCACGCAAATTAGAAACTGTCGTGCAAGCACGTGACTAATTAGAAGTAGCAATAACACGAACACTTAACCACCTCACAAATCATCGATCGTCAACCCCGCTGTCACTCCGCCGACACGAGCTGCTAATCGAGCCGCTATTATATCATTTATCCGCGATCTCGTTATCAACACGATCTCGATCATCCAGCGCGTGATCGTATTCACCGCTATGAGCAACGGAGCGGAACAAAGCACGCCAGGAGTTTCTTCACTTTGACTTCCTCTTCTGCTTCTTCACTCCGATATTCTTCCACTTCGGCGTCCCCCACCCAGTCTACCGGCGACGTATCGATACGATAACAATAACGTCCGCGCTCAGAAAAGCGAAGGCGTTTCTCAACTGACTGACAGGATGAAGAGGAAGGGAGAAGCAAGGAGAGGGTGAGTAAAAAGCGGGTTGACACGAGAGACGAACACCGGGAATGAGGAGTGAGAACGTTCGGATGCGCCGGGACGAAACGACGAGGCGTGAGTAAGTCCACGGGAGGAAATTAATTCGTGGAAATGAAGAGAAAGGAGATATCACAGAAGAGAGTAGAAAGAGAAGGCAAGAAGAGGACTACGGTGAACGTCGAGAGGTGGTGATGTGCGTCTCCGCCACAGAAAACGGATGACTTGCTCAGTAAAGGAGGATAGGATCGAAAGAAAGAAAGTGAAAGAGAGAGAGAAAGAAAGAGACGCACACAGAGAGGGTTAGAGCGGAGAAGAAGAGAAGGAGGATAAAAAGGAGGAGGTGAACGAGAAGAAGAGCCGAGAGGGATTTGAGCGAGGAGCGCGGGAAAGAGGGTGTTCCAAGCACGGCGAGAGCACGGAGGAATGAAATCTTGAAGCGGCGTAGAACGGATGTAGGGAAGTGTTTTTATGAAAGGCCAGCAGTGTGCGTTGACGTCAATTATATAGGTGGCCACGAGAAGAGCAGATAGCCGCCTCGTCGACGCACGGACCGCGGCATACGTACATATATATGAGAGAGGTCTTCTCCTTAATGGGTTAGGTTTTAGGTCGCCGAAGAGGTTATCGGGTCTCTCTCTCTCTGTTTCTCCGTCTTCTTCTCGGACAGGGATTTTCAAAGTAGATAAAGTCGAGGAATCGGCGCGTGGGGAGAGAAAACCTGTGTGTGCGCATTTCATCTTCTCGTTTGCGAGAAGTAGCAAAGTAGGGAGTGACGAAGGAGAATCAAGAAGAGAGGGAGAGCGAGATGGTAGCGGCGAGCCTCGCTAACTGTGGAATCTGCGGAAGAACCAGCGAAGAGAATCGAGGGAGAGGAAGGATAGGATTAGGTGCGCGCCAAGTAACGCCGGTGCATTGTGAGTCGGGATGGTTCAGAGGCTGCATCTAAAGCACCTTGTGCGGCGGAATACCGCGGTCGATCACTCATTCGTTCCCGCGTTTTCGCGCTATCATATTGTATCACACAGGGTCAGCGAACTCGGCATGCGCGCAAATATAGGTAGCCACAGCGTCGGAGTTGATCGCGCGAGTCACGCGTTGATATCATTTCTGAATATTGCCTTATTCCGAAAATATTGCGCTTCTGTCGCAAGATTAGGCGATGACGTCAGCGACTTTCTAGCGAGATAGGTCGATATTTTTCGACGGATAGATCTAATACGATTTTTCCCCTACGATTTTCCCGGATATATCACGCGAGTCTCCTCATCTAAACGATGTCTCAGCATGACTCTCCGAACTTCAAACCTACCTTCCGCCATAGCTGACGTAATGCACCGCGAAATTCACGGACACGCGAGACTAATTGCGCGACATCGTGCAATCAACACGAATCCCTCTTTGACGCGTGAAAACGCGCGCCCGGTCATTGAGACGCGCAAAAGTTCACGGTGAATTTTTTTTCTCTTTTCTTCTACGTCGCGCTTTTATAACGTCGCATTTATCCCGCCGAGAATATTTTCAGATTCTTCCGTTTCGCACGCGCGAATCGTTTTCACGAGAGGCCGAGCTACGCAGGCCCTCCATCGAGCGCGATCTTGTATGCGCGAGTAGTTGCATCAGAGAGTGGGAGAGGTGCGCGACCCGCGGGTTATCACTGGCCTCTCTCGCGGTACCTATATCAATTCTAGCTTTCCGTCCACGTACATCTCGCTTGTCAGACGTTGCGCAGGAGCTCGTCGAACTTTCACGCACGATAATGTAGCACGAGACTACATTCGTTCATAAAAAACATATCTTTTCTTTTAATTATATTTCATATTCTCAATCTTTTATTTTATTACATAGGTAATGTATTCTTTAAGATATCGCGCTAATTTTGTCTTTTATTTTTTTATTGACTTTTATCCGTATACTTCAACAATCCGTCGATACTAATCAGAATAGTTGAAAAACATCAAATAATAATAAATAAAATTGAATAAGAAAAAATTGCAAGAAATAAAAATTTTAAATTCTGGTGTTCTCGAATTCGAGTGTATTAAACAAAACAACGTACCAATAAAAATTAAGGAACAACGTGGTTTTTTTTTTATGGTGAGGATAACGATCGACTCGAGCGCCGGCAAGTTGTTCGAAATGCATGCGTTATTTGTACACGCGGTCGCTGCGTGACGCACATGACTAGCACACGTTTATGGATAAAATTGCGATTCTAGAAAGCAGACGATAATCTTTTCAGAGATCTATAAATTTATGTTCGGTATTCGATCACACACAGTGAGAAAGAAAGAGAGAGAGAGAGAATGCACTTAATCTTTCATAAAAAAAAATACTTATGTTTGATCGCGAACAGATTTTGGCGCCTCAACAAGTTGATCCATTTTCTCGCAGCTATTATTAACACGCGGATTTTCCATCTGTCTCGTCATAAATTATTGCTTCTCATTATTTTAGTTTCATGATTCATTAAGCGTGCAAACATCCGCGAGAGTCGTCATCTAAAAACTCACTTGTTAATAAAAATTCCGCATTTATTTCTTCATACGTCAGCAAGAACGTTCAAAGGTTACGCGTGGCGTTTAACATTTCGTTTCGTGCGTGCAATATTAGCAAAACGTCCGTGAAGAGACACGTGTGGTTTTGAAGTAATGAAGAGCTTTAAATTAATCAGCGATGCATTTCGGTCACTCATAACGCACGCGTATCGATTGTTTTTTTTTTTCTTTCAAAGACGCAAATGTTGCGACACATACAATTAATGCCAAGCTACCCGATGTCGAAACACTTTGTTTGCCGCGAGCAACATTGTTGCTAGCTAGTCGCGATAGTGTGTTTTCTCTCCGTTCACATGTGAACATTACTCACTGTTGCAGCCGGAAGAGTTGGCATGGGCTGCGACACCGGATCCATGCCGAGTCTCATGCGTTTAGCGTTTTCGCTCTCATTTTCGCAAGCCGTTGCCAGAATCTGCTCGGCTTGCACGGAGGTCAAGTGTGCTGGCGTTGGTCTTGCCTAAAAAGAAATGCGCATTCGTCACCGTTTGTAATCGTGTTTGTCGTCCATATTGAACTTGAGTCACGCCACGTAAATGCACGAGATTTCATGTGTGGAGCGAACATATCGATAAGAATATATAAACGTTGTCAATAAACATTGAGGTCTCAGGAATTGCTTTTACACGTACATTCAGCTTTCATTTGGTCGTTTTTTTTGTCTTCGTTTTTAAAACTTTTTTTTATTTCCGCATATCTATAGGTATGTCTTAAATTATTTTTTTTCCAGTTTTTATATTTTTATCTTTTATATGGGGAGTTTTATAAGGTTTTTAAAATATTTTGAAAAAGATGAAAATAAAAATAAACAAAACGTACAATTTAAATCTTGATTGATTAATTTCTAACTTATTTCTTTTACGTACACCGATGACTTTCCTGCTACTACTACTACTGTCTGTTTTTACTTTGAATTCCAAGAAGCAACCTTATACATTTTTAAATTTTGAAACAAATATTTCAAAGAACGCGTGCATACACACAATTGCAATTAATTAAAAATTACTTAATGGAAATAGAAGAGAGAAAAAAAATAAGATAACTTGCTACGATTAATTGATGAAAAACTTACAGCGTCCCAAGGAGCGCCCTCCCTGCCCCGTTTGTTCCTCCGACAGCTCTTCAGGTACGTTCGGATCCTCTTCCTGGCCCTCTCGGCAAATTCCGGGAACTGTCTCGTGCAACTGTCAATAATCGCCTGTATCTTCTCCTTTGGCTGCTTCGAGATTGGCACGATGCGATCCAGATTTTCGTCGACAAACAGCCTCACGAACATCTGCCGCGGGACACGACACAACGGCGATGTTAGTGAAGTGAATTAAGCGGGGAGTTGGTACGCGCGAGTCTCGCTAACCGCTCAAGGAATTAAGAATTTAGCGGCGGTGGGGCGCAACACCGGGGCTCTATTAAACTAATTGTAATTAATTAAGAAGCTGGCCGGCACGCCAAGCGGCAGCCGCGAAACTACGGCCGCTTAGCTTTCACGAGGAAAACGGGCGAAAAAAGAGATATATGAGAAGCGGGAAACGAGAGAGAGAGAGAGAGAGAGAGAGAGAGAGAGAGAGAGAAGAGGAAAAAAACGCAGAGAAAAAGAAAAAAGAGAAACGGCATGTGTTGTTCCCCTGCGAGCCGGAGCACCGCGCGCTCATAAAACTTTACGATAATTAAGGTTTTTCGGGAAAGCCCCAACGCGCCGCCAATATGCCGACGGCGGCATAGCTTTATAGGTATAGCTTGTGCGTTCTGTGCCGGTTTTCCCTTTCCTCCCGCACGGCTCTTTTCACGTTTCCGGCGTGAGCGACGCTTTTCTTGCAACGTCGGTTGCATAAAGTGACTGGTTAGATATGCAATCGGGCGTTTCGCTTATTTTTATCCGTCTTAGTTCCTTGAATTTATGATGTATATATGGTAATACGGAATAGTAATGAGGCGGTCGATTAGTTTTTTCGCCGTGCCAACTTAATTACCGAGTATACTTAAGATTCTACGTTTAATAAATTACGTTTACG
>QVNV01000558.1:0-14971 GCA_014825455.1 Pseudomyrmex pallidus | reverse complement strand
TTATGAGTACCTGATTCGGACCTGATTTGAAGTAGGGCAAGCCATATGTGGATCTGATGAGGGCCCTACGAAAATTTCTACTCGGGTAAGTTTACTATCTTAGCGCTTCAGAGTTTCGCCTTAAGAAAACAAGAGCTACGGCGAGCGCGTTATGTGCAACGGCATAGTCTAAAGGACTACAAGAGAGTACATTCTTCGGGTTAAACGTTAAACTATGTCGATATCGACATTCCTATTCAAAGTTAAACTATCGCTTGATCGCATTATGAGGAAAGCAACTCTAGACAGTGCGTTCGCTTGCCAAATATTCGGGTAGGAAAAGCCTCGGCAAGCGTCTTTGCGAGTTTCGCATTTCATATTCATTGGAAGTAAATGAGCATCACCGGCGCCAAAGAAAGGATCTCGATTGTAATATCGCGTATCGTTAATATGCGACGTCGTATAAGAAGCGAGATATATACGCCGCGACGAATATGAAATTTTTATTTTTATACCTGACGATAAAAGAACTTCAATATCTCTGACCATTTAATTTAATTGTACGTCAATTTTGCGCAATATTCATATAAATTTTATGATTTAATTGCAATTAAACATCGTGATAATATTTGCGCGCTGCTAAATTTACGCTTGATTCCTTGCGTGTATGTACTGCTCTCAAAATCCCGAGTGTCCTCGAAATTAAAATCATTGGAAGCCGCTGAAAACGCGCGAATATTCACGCGTGTAGTTGCAAAACCTCTCCGAACAGCTTATCTACCAAAACAAAACAAAACACTCCAAAATTACACTTTAATATCGATTAATTAAATTTTTTTCGATACTATCTGTGCGAAAACAACTTCTCCCCAAGAGAATATTCCGCGAAAATATCATTTCAACTGCGCGAATTGAAGCTGAACTTTCTACTTTTTCGGGGTGAGAACGTTAATTTATCCGCCGAGAAAATAGCCGATTAATAACTGATTTAATTTTAATTGAATTATTTTTCGAACTCTCTTTATAAAAGAGAAAGACAGAGAGACGGAGAGAGAGAGAGAGAGAGAAAGAAAGCTATATGAAAGCAACCCCTTTAAATTGCAGAAATCAACATTAATTGTGAGAAGATGATTCTCACACAAATGTAAATATTGGTGAAAACTTCAAACAATTATTAAAGTAATTTAACATTACGTTACATCAATACGTAAATATGATTTGGCGTAAAAATGTTTGCTGCTTTTATTAGCGACGATTCTGATCGTTTTAAAGGTATGATATTTTAAGATTGCATAAAACATTGGCAATTTTACCGCGTTTCTCTTTTCGCCGCTTATTTATATAAAACATGCAAATTAATTCACAACTATCTTTTTTCGTTTTTCACGTGGTTTCTCGTGACTCGTACGTTCCTTTCAACTTGAATTACTCTACTTTAGACTTATACGTACATATATGTGTTTTGCTTATTATAAAACAGAATATTTTCTCTTGCAAGCTGTCACGTCAAGTGATATTTGTGAAAAATACGAGTGTTAGATGTATTTTTATTATGTCGCAGAACGCAGCCCATTTAATGCACATAAAAATGTATCGCTCAAAGCCGGATTTACATTTCGCGTTTATGATAATATTGCATTCCGCAGTCGCCGCACGATAGCGTCTCCATTATCTTATTTGCATTTAATCCCGTAAATTTTTTGAATTCGCATTTTTTTTTGTCCCGCGGTAAGACAATTTTACCTGTAATAATATTTTTTATCAATTAAAGTGCAAATCGCCATGGTTATTGTAATATAGCAATAGAAAATTGAACGCAATTATCCCCACTTTTCCTCAGTTAATTGCAATTTTTCGCACGATATGCAAATCTACAAATTAATATATGATAGAGTATTGAAAGCCCGCACAATGCACCTTCCAATTAAATTCGACAACGAATGAAGCAGTTAATGGACGTTGATGATAACAGCTAATGGAGAAATTAATTTATTTATACGTATTTATATGACTAATTATCTATTTATTTCAGATGACTTATTATATACGCGCGCTCGCTCGCTTTATAATTGCATATTTTAATTACACAACTCATATGCGTGCGTAATATGTATATTTCTCAGCATTTAAATTAATTGTTAATCTTTAACATGAATAATTTACATTCGATTTCTCGGAATAATGCTCTTTCTGAAATTACGCACATATTGCATTAACACACATGTCGATGTCACGATCGGAAGGAACTGATCCATTAATGCAAATCGTCTTCTGCTGACGTGTTTGCACTTGGATAGAGATTGGAGGGAATCTCGCGCATTGCGTGCTCGCGCGCATAGTGCGGAACTCAAAAGAAAACTTAGATGTGTTTTGTTTCGAACTCTTGCTTTCCCATCTCGCTCCGGCTCTCTCTTTCTCTCTCTCTCTCCCTCGACCGGGGTTACTAACCGGATTCCGGCAATTTCGAGTCGGAGAGCCGTGAAACTCGCGTTGAATACTTTCGTGTTTCCGAGAAAGGATAACACTAAACGGGAGGGTGCGCGCGAGCGCGCTCTCGTCCTCACGTAAGATCCTAATTAAAGAGAATCCATTGTAATCGAGCTCCCGCGCATTTGAACAAGCGTTTCGAGCGATAGCGGCCAACGTGAAGCTCTAAATAGCAAAAGTTCGCACGAAACATCCTGAATGTTACAACCCTAAGTGTCCCGTGTAATGAAATCAAATGGGCTTGGCGGATTCTGTTACATGCGCTAAACGTTCGCGCCACAGTTTATCTCCCGGCGACAACATTGAAAACGGTTTATTCCAATGTCCAGAAACGCAAACAATAAAAATACTCGAAAGATCGTAAAATGCAATGTCTATAATGTTGTTTTTTTCGTACGCGCAGTAAACAGAGAGAAAAAACTTTTAATTCCGTTTTAAATAATTTTGAACACGTTGAAGCGTGTGTCATAACAGACGACGACGTGATAACTGACTGAAGCAACTTAAATAAGTTTGTTTGACATTTTTACATTAAACGCCAATTCAATGTAAAACGCTGCTCCATTTCTTCAAATCAGTGAACAATTCCAATACCAATTTTTGTGAGAAAGAAGAGTTTGTTGCCCGATTCCCTTTGCGCGTCTTTTCACGAAGACGAAGAAAATCCGTAGGATTAATCTGGGTCGCAGCCGCTGCATCCCGAAGCATTCACTGTCTCGATAGGATTCAATATGACGCCGTTATTCCCGCGGCACACGCCGGCGCGCAAAGCTGATTTTTCCTAGGAAATTTCAAGTCACGTTCTCTCTGTAACACGCTCGTCTTTGCCTAAGAGAAACGGTGTTACTATCGCTTTTACAACAGACTTTGACGCCGACGTTTTTGCGCTAACAATGTTATTTATTTTTGCGACAAGTTACATTGTAATATATTTTCAGCCTACACATGCGTTAACATTCTTATAATATTTTTTAGCATTATATCATACTTTTACAGTTATATTTTTACAGTGTACATTGTAATTTCTCACACAATTTATATATATATCTCTCTATATTTATAAAACTTTTTCCTCACTTTCATTTTCATTTTCGTAATTTTTACTGGCTCTTAGTTTTCGTCTTTTATAATTTTCTGATTTTCTTTTATTAGCTTTTTATTTTCTTTTAAAGCTACAAAATAGGATGCAAGCAACGGTCGAATTGCGTGTGTTGTTACATTTTGCTCGTAATAAATAAAAAAAGTGATTTTTTTGCGCGCGACAACATATTGCGCGGTCGGCTCTTATCGGCTCTGCTCCTTTTTACGATTTTATAAATTTCTGTTTCTTAATGTGCCAACTATCGCGTCACGCGCAAATCATATATAAAACGGAATCATGAAAATTACGCTGTGTCGGTGGCGTTTGCTGATCGGGATTGGCATGCAACGCCGTCGCCTCAAATTCCGCGATTGAGTTACAGTAGCTTGATTCGGCGCTTGTGGTATTGCGTGAATATCTGGCCGAATAGCCGTGTGCACGCAATAAACTAACTCCATTATTATCAGCTGCTGCGCGTAAGGTCCGACGTCAAACGAGAGTGTTCAGGCTCGGTTTATCAGTAACGGCGAATTTCCTCTCCCGATGGCGTTATTCGTCGTCTACAGTAATTTGCGCGTCGGAAAGGATAAATATGTGGGACGTGTTGGACGCAAACGTTAAAAACGAACACTTGACACTTTTATTGTCAGCCAACGTCAATTACGGTGGCTCCCGGGTGTTTAAACACATTATCACACGGTGTAACTCGTCGTTGTTTTCGAAGGCTTTGAATAAAACCGCGTCGATGTAATGTCGACGACGACGCTATTTTTGCTAAAAATAAGATATTGATATCCTCTCGGCGAATAAAAGTCGCGGATGAAAGAATCGATTTCCGGTTAAAACCGATTGCCGTGACACATATAACGCGAATATACGCTCGTGCGTGTTGCAAGAAACCGGATATGCATTCGAATGCGCGCCGTACGCACTCACAATGCGGAAGTATTTCAAGTTCTTCGTATACGCGCGAGGGCAATCGATGACATTCCACTGTATGACTTGTGTGTGTGTTTAAATTACTTCCGTCCGTTTCGGAAGAGGATCGTTCTTATTCCCGTTTTCCAAGTATTGATTTACTGCGACCTTTGAAGCATCGAGCACCAGTTACAATAACGGCGCTTTAGCATGCGATAGTCTTTGTTTCGTACCGAGCTGTCACGGAAAATAAAGATACGAAACCAATCAATAGTCAACAGGAAATCTTGATATTTATTAGCGAACGTTCTCTCTCATATGAATGTGTTGCGATATCTCACTTGTTAGATACAATATCTCATTTTTAGCAAAAATAGCGTCGTCGCCGATATATACGCAAATTGCACGATACGCCGATATACATATACATCGAATTGCAACGACGCGGTTTTATTCGAAGCCGTCGGAAACATCGAATTGCAACGACGACTTACTGTGTAATGACGCGTTTACACACGGGAATCGGATAATTGACGGTAGCTCTGACATTCAATTTGTTTTCTCTCCACTCGTCCTAGCTCATTTTCATATAATTAGTTTTGAGAAACGCGAAAGCCTCAGTAAATCAATATGAAAAATCGGCTATTCGCGCGGGAATTGTCTATGCGACGGATAAATTATAAATTATTACATTTTACAAGTATATATATATATATACGCCGGAAAATATCCGACACTTTAATGAAGTACAGTATTAAGAAAAGACTCACAAGCTCGTCAACTGGAAGCAGATTGTCGACATCTGTATTGGATTATTGATTTTAGCGAGCGGCTCGCTCTCTGGGCTGATGTTTCCTCGGTATCATTCCCTTGTATCGACATCCCCGGTCCGTCTTCCATAATATTCAATAATGACGATATCCGTAGTGACAACCGGAACCGAGTATTATCGTTGCGTTACGAATAAACCTGACTTGTCAGCAATGAAGACTACGTCTTTAATGTCGGTAAGCGTTGCTTGTACACATCGTCACGGTATTTTGGATCAGTCGCGTGATGTAACTAATTGCAAATTTATGTTATATCAAACTCGTATGTGTTGCAACCTCGCTCAAATGTCATTCGTTATACATTGAAAGCAAACTATTTCCAACGTTGCATTGCAGAGGCTTCGGTACTACCAGCGTTGAAAATTTCGCGAATATACATCTCTGTGTTTAATCCGATTTATTGTTTATTTAATTATTGTGTTTATTTTTTATTTATCTATTCCCCGAACTTTCACTCGACAAATTTTCACGCCAGAGACAAAATAATAAATGCAACAATTAACTTTTTTTTTTTATCGTTTAATCAAATCTCTGTTCTCGTTGAATAAAACAAAATGCGATACAGAAATAAAAGAACTCGTGAGAGATGATTTTAGTGACAGTCTCTACTACTTTTTTTTTCCTTTTCATACATGGCCGAGTCGAGTTTCTTTTCCCTCTTGTAATGCGAGTTTTCAAACGATAAAACTTGGACTAGCACTGCTGTTACTAAATGCGACCAATACCAAGCGAAGTTGCGTACACACACGAAATATACAATGCGACGCATCAAGTAGGCCGAAGAGCTTTCCGACTCCCTCTTCGATCCCTAAATCTTTTTAAGTTGTATATAAATGTTACGACGCATCTGTGGAATGCTAAACTTTCTTAAGCTTCGAATCTTACGTCAAAACTTTTTCCATAAAGTTGGCTTTGTATCAGGTTGCATCTTGCTTTATAAGACCCGACGGTCGTCGACGTCGTCACAGACCGAGACTTGATTTTGTCCAAAATGACTCAAAGAACGCAGTGAAATAATTTTGTCTCCATACAAAATTAAAAAATTAAACATAGTACTCTGTGTTATTTCATCGCTATAAGTAAGTTTCTAATTTGCGCAAATAACAGATTTATTAATTTCTCGCAAACTAATTAATGAACGTAGCGTGAAAGGTGATAACACACACACATCCTTTAACATATGTAAAAGCGCGTTGTAACGATTCATTAACAAATTAGTACATAATAAGCGGGTATTACGCGCCTGCGAGTTATCACATGCTGCCTTTCACATTCGCAAATTTTTTATTCGGGCTTTCGCGAACGCG
The DNA here is from genome assembly GCA_014825455.1 of Pseudomyrmex pallidus. Taxonomy (NCBI): domain Eukaryota; kingdom Metazoa; phylum Arthropoda; class Insecta; order Hymenoptera; family Formicidae; genus Pseudomyrmex; species Pseudomyrmex pallidus. The sequence goes on along the minus strand of QVNV01000558.1, from coordinate 8,369 downwards.
AGAAGCATTTCGAAGAACGTAAATAATCACAGGTGCGATATACGCCGCGCGAGGAATTCAATTTGGCGAGCAACTTTGTTGCTCGCACCGCGAGCACATAAGGCACATAAATCTGTGCGTAATTCTCGTAATGGCGCGGAGAGACTTGAATTTCATGCGTGCGCACACCACCGCGGCAATTAAATAGAATGTCGCGCGCGTGTTCCTATATAATCATGAGTCTGGGGATCGATCGATCCTGATGACGATTCGATTGAATCACGCGCACGGGTTAATCTCGCGACATTTCAGCGTTTCCCATCAAGTCCCTTTCCGACCGTTACGATACATCATCCTTTTTTTTTTATTTTCATCTGGAAGTGACTCGCGTTCGATTAAATTCCCCTGCTCACTATCAAGGACAACGCAAACCACGAAATGAGGCCAAGCACGTGCCGTTCAAAGTCGTCGCGCGACGATTTTCTCTCTCAAGAGGCTTTGTCTCATGCACTTTTTCAAAACATATGTAGTACATTGCATTTAAACACTTTTTGACATTCGTGCACGTATGTGACGTGTATACGTTTCGCATTCCCGCTCGAGAATTAAAGCTCAAATATTAAATTATTAGAATGTTCTACTCGCGCGAAAACGCTCGTATATCAATAACACGCGTATCAATAAATCGAAACGCGCGAGAGTTATTATTAATAATTGTATGCAACGCTAAACGCGCAAATAGATGATTAATAGGGTACAATAATTCACACGAGTTAAGTCTCAGCGAGAAATAAAACACATTTTCGCGATAATGATTACAATCTCATCAATTTGCTATATTAACGTGTTTCCACGCGAACCCCGTCCATCACAATTAATTCCACGATAATTAAATGAAACTTTGGAATTACTGTATGTTATATAATTAACGCCATATTTTCCGTTCGAATCAAACCAAAAGTTTCGTGCGATATCTCGAGCTGTCTCGGATACGGTCACGTTAATAAATATGTCACAGCCATGCGTGATTATAAAACATATATATTGCATAATTCAAGTTCTCTAAAAAATAAAAAAATAAAAAAAAACAAAAACAAAAAGAAACAATCGCCAACACGGCATAAAAAGACACGGTTCTACGTGTTCCCGGTATTTAAAGCTTTGATTTAATGCAACTCTCATGACGGGGTTATGTTTTGCGGATCGAGTAGGATTAAATAAAGCGGTTTCACGACAAAGAACATCTGGCCTCTCCCCGTCGTAATTCTGTTTTTACAACGATATTATGCACGCGAAACGATATCACATTCCTAGCGGCAAATGCCGGGAATAAAAGGGAAGAGAAACGACGACACGCAGCATCAGCGTCGACGTGTCCCTGGGCTTCTCACGTCTCGCCACATCGTTCGCTTACGTAAATACTCGGAGGCGCAACGCCCACCGAGCTGTATCTCGATGACTGCGGAGATGTTTCGGTCCCCCCGAGAGCGCAACGTGTGTGTGTTCCGTTTCATCCCCTTATAGGCCGGCGATTCTCACGAGTTGATAGACGATAAAAGCAGCACCGATCGTCGATAAAGCCCCGCTGTGCCTCTGTACGAGCTGTCGTATCATTCGCACATGTGTGAAGAGTTGCCGCATTAAGATTGCATGAGAAATACACATTATGCGGGGTGTGTCGTTAGATTTTCGTGTGAATTGCGAAGAGGGAAATAATTCTCGCGCGCGAGCACATGGGCTGTAGGTTTACGCGCGCTGGGACCACAAAACGGTTTAAATCTGTTTCGAATAAGCCGCTTTTCTTCTTGCGTCTGTGACTGTTGCGCATTATTTAAAGCCTTTTGTTTTTGAAGAGAGAATTCGAACTTCTTCTTTAGAACCGATTTCCAAATCGCGCACATGTTGTCGCGTTTATCGCGACTTATCAGTGAGATAAAGTTACAAATTAAAACATTTCAGATTATGTGTTGACTTTTTAAAAATTATTAAATTTTTTTTCGTCGAGCGACAATTAATTTGCGCCCAGCAGCGTATAAGTTGCACGACGCGCTTCAATGTGGCGCTAATTAGTACGATCGAGTCGTTAACGTTCGAACGAAATTACTAAAATAACGATGAAAACGAGACGTACACTTATTCTTGCCTTTATTTCGCAAAGTGCCAGCCTTTAACCTACTTTCCGCAGTTTTGTTTTTTCGCGCGCATTAATATCCACGCGCAGGCTGCGTGTCTCATATTTTCGTGCGTTGAAAACACATACGGGCTAACTTATATTCGCGGAATCTCATACAATTAAAACCACCGTTCGCGATGTGTCACCTCCCCCTCCCCCATCCACGACAGCGGTTATCGCGGGGATTTTTTCGAGGAAAAAAAAGGGGAAAGGATGCATATAACACCGAGATGCACGCTATGCACACATCGGAGCAACATAAAAAGCCGTCGTAAATTTTAACGCCGTGAATATTTCTTGTGGCGCTGGTTCGCACGTTCTGTATTAAATTTTTTTTCCCATTTCCCGTTGAATTATTCTATCGCGGCCAGTTCGATATCTTCCGAGAGTAAGTTCTCGCTTGCCATTTTCCCTCCGCGAGCGAGACGTTTAAACGAGGATGATTGCGTTTCGTTTCTCTAATCAAATCTAATCGAAGGGGTCTTTTTGAAGCGCAGAGTTTCCCGGTTCGCAGAAGTCAGCGCTCAAGAGCGCTCCAAGTTTATCCTACTCACCCGAAGTGATATCATCGATCTCGCGAGGAGCGATGGCTTTGGAACCCGATACGCTTTGCGGCGCCGGCTACCAATCAAGTTCGCCGGAAGCTCTAAGCTTCTTGTGCATAAAGGTGCTGTCGTCTTTAGCGGGGAGTCTCAACTGGCAAGCTTGCTTTCATCTCTCTCTCTCTCTTTCTTTCTCTCCACCCTGCCCGGGTCACCTATGTCGCCCCCGGGTCTAGCGACAACGTAAATATAACGCTTATGCTAAGAATATATTCACGAGATATATCGCCACTTGTTGACTCGCTTCGCGCGAGCTTTACGCGCCGCACGTTAACAATAACGGGAGCGAAATACGAAGCGCTCCCTCCGCTCGTCCGCATCTCTCTTCCGTCGTACAAAGCAGCCATCCTCCGGAGGTAAAGAGGATTGCTTTCTTTATTTTTTTCTTCTTTCTCTCTTTTTTTCTGTTTCTTTCCCCCCGCGAGAAACTTTAAGAAGGGATTTCGGCGAATCCCACCTTCGAGCTGATTTTTATCCCCTCACGGCTTATACCACGCGCAATGAAGAAAAACGTGCAAGAAAAAGCGCTCACTCGCGGCCGCATTCGCGGCGCCAGTCATTAATCACCGTGAAATATTCCCACGAAGAAAAACAACCCTCTCTCCCCGCGTTCTCTGTTTTCCTTTTACGACGTCCCCCGTGTTGCTTACCCCCTTTCCTCGTTTCCTTGAAATTGTATCTTGTACGACGTAAGTAGTACGAGAAATTGCAGTTTGTCTCGGATGAGTTGCCTGCATGTAGGTTGTTACGATAGGCGGGTCGGCCGAGGGCATCTGCATATACCGCGGAGAACAGTGTTGCATCGAGGCTAAGCCACATCGACCAACACAGTAGTCTAATCACGATGCTCCAATTACAGATCAACAAAGTATTAATTGGACGTTGCTGTATACAGTAACGCGGCCGCCTCCGTGAGTGTGTTTGTGCACTCTCGTCGTCGTGACTGTTTGCCTTCCAGCAGACCGACCTCCTCGGCGTTAGTCTTGAAACTCGGAATGATAATCTCGCGCAATGAGACACGAGGTAGTTTGGACTTTATAGCGAAGCGCATGCATTTTTTAAGCAGCCGAGCTCTTGTCGCTTCTTTTGATGGCGCTCGAGATGGCCGGGCGAGATCATGCCAAGTATTACTCCTTCGAGTGAATATTTAAACAAAGTGACGCAGCGAGATAATAAAAAAACATGTCTTTTCTGAGTTGTGTTGTTTTCTTTTCTTTTACATGTTTTTTTTTTTTTTTACTGAATTTTCATCAAGCGCGAGCGAATCTCGAGCCAAAGCTCGCCAAGATTTGCGAGCTCCTTCTTTCTGATTTTCTCGCTCTCATCCGCGGTTCTGTAATACGCCAGTGTACTATTCATATATTTTCACATGGGATTTTTGAACAGTTCATCATCCGTCAATATTGATCCTTTGCGTGATAGAAAGGTTAAACATTTACTTTATTTCATGCGAAATTGGTTGCGATGCAAAATTTAATTTTGTGCGAGATCTTACTTCGGGCTTTAGAAATTTAATCCAAGAGAAGACGTTGAGTTAAAAAGAACTATAAACATTGGTTATCTTTTTCGTCGTGTTGCGTTAGCGATGAAAAAAAAAAAAAAAAAAGAAATTGAACGAAATCTTTACGATAAGATTCGGGTAAAAATAATCTTTCTTCTCGAGCACTTTGGCGTTATTTTTACCGTCGTATTTTGGGATTAATATTTTCATGAAATTGACTTTCGTGATTCAACGTTGGCGTTGCACTTGACTCCACGATCTATCTCTTCACTTTCGCAAGAAGATCTTTATGCAAACACTTGCATCTCGGCAATTTCTGAAGTGGTAAACTTGCCTCGCCATATTGGCGCTGAGGTGCGCGCAGCGCTTCGTGTGCGAAACGCTCTTCATTGTCGCTATAAACTTTAACGTCGCAACGTAGTTCGACGGTTCTACTACATCTTTCGAAGTTTCCTCGAAGCTTTTCGGCACCTCGCGTGTTTGCCGACGTTGGCGTTGCGTATCAAACGTGTGACAGAAATTGCTACAAGAGAGAAATTGTTAGACGATATAATTGTATGTTACAACAACGTACGCGCCAGTGCGTTGCATAAAAAAAAGCGCTTTATTTTTTAATACAAGAAAAAACAAAGTTACTGGATGTACTTTTTAAATGTTTTTAAAGTAGCTAAATGTAATTTTTTTCGACGAGATTCGAGAGTTTTACGGTATCATCCGAAGAGATACCGTAATATAAACAACGATCCGCACAAAAATTGTCAGCTCAATCGACCCCGCGGTTATCGATGTAATAAAATCTTCATCGCTACACGGAGGGTCACGGTTTCGTTTACAATCTTTACTTACTCAGCAAATGTCTCTCTTTTATGTTTACGGCCCTATTAAAGTCCGAATTCAGTAAGTTCCCATTTAAATTCGCATCGGCAGTGCTTTCCTCGCGTGACAATGCGTTGTTTTGTTACTTTAACCCGTGTCCTGATGGCCTTTATCGCCGACCTGTGGCGTTCGCGTTGCGGCCACGAGCGACATTTCGGACCGATGCAATTTCCGCGGCCGCGACCCGGAGAGAGCAGTAACGAGCAAGAAAAACGAGTGGGACCAAGTGGAAAGAGGACGGATGACACCGTCGCGGAAAGTACCTACCGCCGCGGTTAGCGTTCGCGCGCAATAAAACAAGGGATGCTTTACGGTAGTAAAGTACCATATCCTGTCCCGATGGAACAAACTTCAATATTGTGTTCTGCTGTTAATTTACGGAATGTGAGCAAGATGATCATGCGTATAATGAGCGCAGAGAATATAATTACTTTTAATGAGACGTATATAATTATTGATATTACGCAAAAACACGTACGAATGTGGAGCCAATAATGCAAACAAACAGTGCGCGCATATTTTAATTAGCAACATGTCAATAAAAATTTCGTTCTGCTTATATTATGCTGATATTTCATGCGTGACAAAATAAGGTTTGTGCAAACATCCGGATTACGTGATTCGAATTTATTGTAACACACAACGGTGGAACAAGTAACGTCGTATTATACGAAACAATCTAAATGTTATCGCGTCATTGTTAGCACCCTTTATATACCCAAGTGTCGAGAATTTTAGTTACCGCTATTTCTCTACCAACATTAAATCTAAATTTATCGTCGAATTCCACCACATGGCCTATTCTCTGTAGCGCCGCGTCAAGTTATCGCGATCGCTCGTATCACGCGCGGGGCAAACGAACGAGACTTGGACTTTATCTGCTCAATCCCGGCACCGTCGTGCAACCGCCAGCCCTTCGTGAAGGGGTTAACCGAATCCATTAGATATTCCAGCCAATTACGCGGCGGAGAGTAGCGGTTCTATCCGGGAAGGAAGGAAGGAAGGAAGGAAGGCGAGCGTGAGGTGCGCGAGGCCGGGAGAGACGACGTGGCGAGGAAGCCGGAGGTGCATCACGTTGCAACTCTAGACACTCCAATCAGAACCTTGGCCAATGCACCCGTACACCTCTAATCTATTATTATGATCGACCTTGCGCAAAATTGGATATTAGAGTTCAAGTTTATAAATTGTGCGGTTGCTCCATTTAATGTTCTCTAACACGTAATATTCACTTGTGACTTGACTTCATTACGCAAAACACAAATTTTTGAAACATGAGATACGTTTATCTTAAGGAACTGTCTTAAGTAGCTAGCCGCTACTGTATATGTTCGCAAAATAAAGGTATTTATCCGTTCAGCTATGCTATCACGATTTTCCATTAAAAGTTGGCTCTTCGCTTTGTTAAATTCAAGTTTGGAGTAGTTGATCGCTCTAAAACTCTTTGTATAAACTATAAAGAACTCTTAATCTTTTCAAAATAACTCTAATCAAAATTATAGAAATCTAATAGTGAAGTGCCAACTAAAACATACGTTTGCTTCTATTATGTAGTAATATAAAAAAAACCTGTAGTTCATAAACATAACAAATTTATATAATTACGTCAAATATATATTTTGCTTTCTTGTTACTTTAATGAAACGTAACTGTCGTATGTAATTATTTACAAATAGCTCAATTTATAACGGGCGAATTATATTGTAATTAAAATAACGTTTATTACGTTAATCTCTCTTGACTCTACGGACGGCGGAATTGGCCGGATTTCTATTTAAGTGGCTCTACGCATTGCGTTTGTGAACTGCCATCGAGAATAGAAATCCGAATAGCGGCCCCTCTAATCCTCCCGGCTTGTAGCGGCAATCAGACCTGGCTCTGACAAACGGCGCTACGAAACTCCATCCTGTATCAACTGTGTTCTCTTGATGTTCCAACTTCTCGAAGACGTCCACGGGGACTGCGTAGAACGATAATTTCGCCAGCAACGACTCGAGATCGCGATCCGATTCTCTAAGATTTCCAACGTCGCTTTATATAATGTACCAGAGGAGTGTTAACTCCTACATCCTGCTCGCGAACTCCTAATACGTACGCACTAAACCGCTAAGCTGGCGAAACGTCGAAATGTGACAGAGCTAATCATGTTTAATGTTGCGTGCGGAAACTACGAATCTAAGACACATAGTGTTTCTGCGGAGTATTTTGCGAACGAAAAATCACAGCAAAATGTGTGCAAAGGAAGATATAAATAACGTAACAAAACCAAAAATACAAGTCACTGTTCAGAATTATATTCAATAATTTAATTATTCTTTTGAATTAAAAGTAAAAAAAGTTGATCAACTACGCGAATGCATCGCAATTATCTTATCTGTTGTTTTGTTTTCCTGGCTACGTTGCGTTATTGTTCGAAACGTGTTCTTACAGAGCACGAGAGATAAAGAAATCTTTTTGAATCTCAATTCGCGCGAGCTGCTATTGCAAGTACCTATCGCGAGCTATGTGCTCTTCAGCATTATGAAATACTAAGACACGCGACTAAAGCTTTATCGACGTTTGTGTAACACCGGACTATAGAAATGTGCTTACCTATGTTGAAATGCACGCACGCGAGTACACGGACATCGTGAGAAATTGCAGACGCTTCTATACATAAACCGAATGTACATAAGCCAGATTAGGAATTCATAACTCGCCTCTATATTCTCTTCCTAGAGCACCGACTCGTTCGAAAACGTTGCTTAATCTGACTCGAGATTGTTTCGTTTGAGCGCGTTTGCGCGCACATCGAAGATCTTGATGTTCGCCGAAATGTCTGACAATCAGACAGTAAAAAAGAAACGCGGGACCAACTGTCCTCTTCGTGACAAAATTGACGTAGTGGTTAAATAGATTTGTACTCGAGTGTTTCGAATGAAAACAAAAAATTCAGATCAAAGAAAAAACGTGACGCAAGAAATTTATTTTCTTGTAAAATTTATCACTTATATGCTTCTGTTTTACAACTGGGTCAAAACAAGAGAAAGGCGGGTAACGCTTTTGAAATTGAATTGAACAACACGGTTGAACTTTGCTTAACTTCAACAAACAAGTTTCAAAGAGAACGAGATGTAGTGGACCGTGATTTTAAGCAAGTCAAAATAATAACGTCAGCGATACGTAGAATGATAGCGAATGATGAAAAGCTATATGCGCGAGAATTGATATCCGGAGATATTATGCGCGATCGAAATAA
>QVNV01000557.1:0-12903 GCA_014825455.1 Pseudomyrmex pallidus | reverse complement strand
GGGGGGTATAGTATCGCGTTTCAATATTTACGGACTGAAATATTCACGAAATCACACCGGTGGCGGCGCATGCAAAGGGATGACTTGCCGGACGCGCGCGCGTCCGTCCGTTCGGATGACGTCCGGTTCGCACGAAAATTATATACATCAAGAGATGTCGGCGTCGTGAATATTTGATCGGCCGTTACCGTTGCGTTCGCGAGCGCTCGCGTCATCAATTATTCCGCCGTGGTGCTTTTTCGCAGCGCGCGCGCACTCTCTCTCTTTCTCTCTCTCGCGATAACGCGCGTCCCCCGCAGTGACAGATGTCCATTAACGGCGCGCCGAAGCACCGGGCGATTTCGAGTGACGATAATTGAGCCGCGAGTACAGCAGAACGACATCGCGCTGTGCACGCCTCGCGCGCGATGAAGGATTTGTTTTCTTCCATCCGCGGTCGTGGCGGAGATCCAGACGACCATTAATGATTCACCGTACGAAATATCATGTTGCAACTTGGCGCGTCTTCGTTTCCGCTTCTCCGCGGAATATACGGAGCTCTTTTCATTTATTTTTAATATTCTCCTCGAGCTTATATTTCATTAAAAGTGTGTGTGAAATGTAGTTTTTATATATTTGTAATTATTTATTAAACTTAAAGAGGAGTAATATTGAAATAATTTTAGAAAAATAGATCGCGAGTAATTTTTAAAAGCGCGAGAACGCGATCGCGCGAAGAGAGATACGCATTGTTGCTAACTAGACAGAAACCGTTGTCGTTGAACGCAGTTTGCGAGAAAATGCAGTTTCCCGGCGCGAAGATCGCGGCCTCTCGCCTTCTCGCTACTGCGTTAATTAGCGAACTTTATGAATGCGCCGACGCATATTAATCCCGTCATTTCCATACGTCGCCGGCGGAGTCGATTCACGTCGGGCTTTCGCGTAATGGCATTATGAACGCTCGCGCGTGCGCCACGCTATTTCATTATTTATAATGTAATCGGGGTCGCGCGCGCTTTTGTAGTCCGGCGCGCGTTACGTAATTAGCGCGAGAATTATCGGCGGTGACCGACATTTCGGGCGGGGGCCAATTTTAGCCGCGAACGCGCGGAAAACCGTTGCGAGCGGAATTTGCCGTAAAAATACACTCCGACGTGGCGGATAATTAGCTCTTAATTTTTCGCGCGCGATAGCGAAATAAACGCTAATCGCGGATCGTTGAATATTTCACGCGGTTTTTCTCTTTTCCTGTCTTTTTCTTTTTCAAAACGCGGTTAAATAATTTAATATTCATCAAGTGTGTCATAATTAGAGATCTTCTGTGTATACGTGCATTAACAATTAACGATTAGCCGAGGAAATTTAAGACTTTCAAGAGTCAATGTTAAAGTCAAATATATTATTTACGATTGCAGCATTCGTCGTACAAATTTATATTGCGGTAACCAATTGTGCTCGATGTGCTGCTCATTGGTATCTCGTTTAATTTAATTACATGTAGTTTAACAATTTATATTCCGAACAAACAAACGCAAACGTATATTTCAAACCCGTACGTATATCGGAAGGCAACACGGTGTTCGCGAAAGAATTAATTGTGTCTTCTATTATCGAGCACTGAAAATGTCAAACTTCGCGTACACGCGGTGTAAACATATGCGTTGTATATTGTGCCGCGATACTATCGAGGCCAGCGATGCTGTCGGTGTAATTGGATCGCCAGAGATCGCTCATACGCTGCCGTGGAATGAAAATATTATGAATGGGTCATGCGGGGAAACGCGATCGCCGACTAAATAGGCCGACCAAGCAATGGTTCGTATTACGCGGGAGCTATCCTCTAGACGTGACGTCATCGCGATAAGGCGCATCACGAGAAGGACAGAGACAGAGAGAAAGGAGGAAGGGAGAGAATGGTTTCTTATTTCCACGCTTCTTCCTCTCGGTAACAATGCCGGATTTGTCAGTAAGCCGAAAGGAAGAAAGAAGAGAGAGAAAGCGAGAGCCTTCTCAGCGAGTTCCAACTAATTAAGCGGTTTTCTCTTAAGTGCCGAAATAAACGCAAATGACTTTTTTTTTTTTTTGCCGTCGTCCGCGCGCACTTCACCAGATCTCGCAAGGCTGGAAACATTTTGCGCGACAAATTAGCCCTCGCACAAGTGTTCACTTCCGCGAGCTCGCCATTCTTTTTGTTTGTTTTGTTTTGTTTTGTTTTTCGGCGTTACAACGACGTTACAAAAAATCGTTATTCCAAGCCGGAGACGGAAAGAAGTGGAGGATCACGAAAAAGCGCATCCGGCGCGGACGGACGTCGCTCGCGGACGCCGACACCGCGCGTCGATATCGGTTATCGGCGTCCGCGGGCGTCGCCTGATCGATGACCCGCGCGATAGAAATGACGTTTCACAGAACAGTCGTTTCGTTTGCCCGTGGCTAATATTTTTTCCTCGCTTTTTCGTTGCTGCGAGCGCTCGTCAGACACTTTGGCAAACATGAATAAAGTACCGAATTAATGGTCGATTTTCGTAAAACGTTTCGGGTAAGCTCGCGCATTGAACCGTGGCAAGAGATGTGCTCTCTATCTCTTTGATGAAATTAAAAATTTAATTCCACGGTACAATTACAGGTTTATTTATTATCGAAGCGAAAAAAAATAGGGAATAAAATTTAAAACATACATATATTGGAAACAATTTCTCTCAAACGTATGTTTACGTAAAACTGTAATACGACTCTTAAAATTCACTCTTTCCTAGTTTTCTCGGTTACCCTTGGGATTAAGCAAAATTTATGAGAGCAAAGAAGATGTACCGCGGAAACGCGTATATGTGTGTGTGCGTGCGCGCACATTACGCCGGAATCGTTCGTCGCACGCGTAACCGCACTTGTTTCGCGTGATGAAAAAAATGTGCCGGCGTAATCGGCGTATCTTTTTGATCGCCATCCTGTAACGGACGAGAGCCGCACGAGAGCGAAATGCTATTCCGCATGCAAAACGCGGCGACGAAAAATAGCGCGCGTGAGAAATGACTGTTGGCACGCGGTAGGAGAGCACGGGATTCGCGATGGTCAACTGCATCGCGTCCTGCCGAATGAGCGATTGATCCCGCGGGATGAAACGGACACTTCGCAAGCGCGTTTAACGCACGGGCGTGTATAAATAACGGAATACGGTTGATCCTGTATCAGTTACAAGGTATTTTCGCGCCTATCCGCCCGAATTAATGTCAACCTCGAAATTGCGCGAAATTTTTTTTTTTTTTTTTTTTTTTTTTGTCTAATTACTCGTCGAGTAATTTCCGTCGAAATAATTTTTATCTGTTCAGTAAAACAGGAATTAAATTTGTGTAAATATAAGAATTTGACATAAGTCAAATTTAAATTCTTAATTGGAACATTTTTTATTTTTTGTACATTTGTCAGATCTTTCGCACCAAGTTACATTTGTGTTTGAATGATATGAGTAGAGAGAGAGAGTACAGTATTTTTCTCTACTATCTTACATCGATCGGAAGTAACATTATGGAGACACAAGTTCGCTCGGCCATGCATCTTTGGCTGCAACGGCTGCTGCACTTCGTGAGGCGCTCCTGGGACGCATAAATCAAAGTACTCCGTGGAGACTCGCCTCGGTTACGCGTCCCGGCTCTTCTCTCTCCTCTCTCTCTCTCTCTTCTCTCTCTCTCTCTTACTCTTTCTTTATCCGACCTGTATCCTCTCGTTTCGAGCCAGGTTCAGACTGCAGGATTTCTAATTCAGGCTAATCCTTTTTCGCCGCTCTAATTACATTATCAATTCACGGAGGACGGACGGACGCAACGCGGCGTTCGCGTTTACAAGCTTCACGGGTGCATGGAGCGGTGCATTTACATGCGCCGGCCTGTTGCACATCCCAGTCGCGTCGGGCGCCCCCCCTTTTCTCTTCCAGTCCCTCGACTGATTTACTGCGGCCGAATAAATTATAAGAAGCGGATAGAGCAGAACATTAGCTCCCGCACGCGGGAGCGTCATGTGTTATCCGCTGCAGTTTGTGCAGCGCCGCGGTTGCATCAGACACGGGATGAACAAGGGGTCGGGAAGGAGGAGGACGGAATAGAGAAACTTTTCGGTTATCGTCGCCCCGACGCATCTCCACCCTCCCTCTCCTCCTGTCAAATTGAATCGTAACTCGACGGGAGGCGATACGTCTCGCGTGTCGCGCGTCAATTAACTCCGCCCACGATTACAAGCTCCGAGCCGCTGGCAATTTCGACGGAATCGATATTACTCGACTGGCGGAATGTCGGAACGACGGGTACTTCCTCGGACGCGACGCTGCGCTGTGTGACGCGACGCGACACGACATCGCGTCATCCAACATCGGCTGGTTGTCCCTGTGGGATTTTCGCCGCCCGCGCGATTTTTCTGCACCGGAGGTCGCGACAATTTATTCAGACATTGTTTCTATGTCTGTTGTCCTTCTTTTTCTGACTTTTCCGCGGACGGTCGAAATTCGAAGAGCATTTTGTAATTAATTGAACGCTACATAATACAGTAGACTTTCACTATAGATCCGCTTTCCCCCTTTCCCACGTACTTTCACGCACACATAAGTTACTCTCCTATCATATCTGCTTTTAATTGCTGAGAGAAAAAGATACGACAAGTTCACGTATGTATGTTTCTGTATTTTATTAAAATGTTATTACGTTATTAATACAATTAGAAACAAAAAGAAGATCGATATGCGATATTATGATGTTTGCATAGACAAATCTTATTGAATAAAAATATCAAATTGAATAAAAATACAATAAACAGGAAATTGTATTTTAAAAATTATTGATTTTAATAGATCTTTAATTAAATTTCAATCATCTGTCTCTTGATAATCAATTCTCGAGCGAAAAATCTTGCTGAGCGAAATCCTCTTGAAATTATCTCGGGAATAAGACCCGGCTTTTCTTATCCGTTCTTCCTGGGATTAATCGAAAACCTTGCACACTTCCCGCTTCTCTCGAAACAATCTATTTAAAATCTTCCCCGAGAAAAAAAAATTGATTTTTCGAGATTATCAATCGCGGGAGAAATATTTAATACACGTTGTTGTGGAGAGCGTAAATCTCACTCGCCGAATGTTCCGACACATTCAATTTAGATCGGGGAGAACTCTCCGTCATTCGTCGCGGTCGACCTTTCGAATCCGCTGAAACCGTTCACCGACTTATTCTGCCTGACGCGGCGAGGCGGGAAACGGAATTGTATAACGTTCAACAATACCCTCTCGCAGTGTTTCAACCGGGGCATCATCCGCGAGTATATACACGCTCAGCGAAGGCAGTAAAGGTTTCGAGGTCTGAGACCGCATCGGGCTGACGACATCCCGCTGTTAGGTCGGCCCTTTCAAGTCGACCGCCGCGGCAGCGGGAGGTACAGGCCGTGGCGGACCTCCGATATATTATTACTCGAAGTCATTAATGGTAAACTGCAATTCTCTGCTCTTTTCCTCCGCGAGAACGCCCGCCGCGACGCGCCGACGTCGTCGCGGCGCCTGGAATTCATTCGCCAAATGTCGACGCGGTAGGGTTTGCCTTCTTTAAAAATTGAAAAGCGAAACACATCGCGTTTGATCGAATTTTTTTGCCTAAGCGAAATCCAATAGAGAGAGAACATGATCGCTCAGTGTTTAGTTATTAATAACATGTCCGTGTTTGTGTACAAGTTATTTAAAGATGATATTTTTTTACGATAATTTTCTTAATTTGTTTATGAAGGCGTGAGAGGATTTTATATATAAGCATGCAAAAAATTTTTATTTTAAAATTGATTGAAGTTACATAATAAGACACACACTCATTTATTTGACACTTCTTGTTCCCCGTATAATTTAATTTTGCAATAGCTGCATCTCTCACGCTTCGCATTTCGCGCCTAAGATGCGCGAGCAATTAAGACGCCGAAGACAATGTAACGTCACATTTCATATTCACTCCCATGCAATGGGGAGAAATATATTTCAGCTTTATCATTTCCGCGAGACAGACTGGCGCTTAAAAAGGACGTTCATGGGACGGAGCTACTAGAGAGTACGAAAGAATAATGATATTGAAAATATAATGCATTTTTGATTAGGAAGGAGCATTAATAATGTAAGGCGGTTTCTAGACCGGGGAGGAGAAACGGGCGGGCGCGTGGCGCGGCGCGCGGTGATATATAAGAAAAATTCATTTCTGCCGAAGCTCCAGCCGTTGTTCTCCCCGGGAAGAAGTCGAGTAAGTAATTTCAATGGAAATTTCACGGCGTCATACTTAGCTCCTAAGAGGATAGATGACTGGAAACCGCGCGGAGAAGGATTCCGCGAGGATCTCGCGAGGAGTGGAAACACGTTTTCACGAGGAAAAGCCCCGAGGACGCGCCACTTCGTAGAATTGGTTCTCCATTCGCGAAATTAACGTTTTTTTTTTCTCTTAGAAACAAAACGTGCCGAATGTAATTCGAGAGCGAATCCACTATATTTTTAGTCGATTACATTTTACAAGATACCTACTCGTCGCTCAACCGCAACAAATCTCGCGAAGCGCGTCCGATAATTAATTAATATGTTTGCAGCGCAATGCTAATTAACTGAATTGTGTAACGAGACACTCGTGACGGTAAACGACGCACTTGAACGATGCGCTGGTCAAACGACACGTAAAGTTGGATCGTCCGCGCGTACCGACCGCGACCGCATGTGACACACGCGCGCGTCGGTTGCAGTCGCATCGGTATAACGAGTGCATCGCCGGAATGCGGCGAAAAGGGAGCGCATATAATAGTTTCATTGCAGCTCGAGTTGCGCAACAATTTTTTTTTTTTTATTTTTTTTCAGGTTAAATACCGTCCGCTCAATTTCCACCGCGTGTGTCGTGTTTTACAAGCCGCGAACAATCCGCGCACAATCCGCGCGCGCACTAAGTCCGACCGCGTTGCCGACCGCATGACGCATAACGCGTCAGCCGCAGCTGCGGGACACGCGAAAAAGGCCACTTCGACAACGATGCGGGAGTCGCGCAATAATTTTCTCGTTCAACGGCCGGGCGAATGGCGTGTTTATTTTGGCCGAGCCGCTAATTTCCATGACGTCCGTTGCCCGCGAATTACAACTTTCGCATATCTCGTTACTCGTCGCATTCGCCACGTTCTTCTGCATTTGGCTGCAGTCTCCGACTGCAGTTTCTGATTTAAAGGATATTCGGTAGTGCATTGTTTCGCGTGGGAAACGCAATTATATCCGCGCTGCGCGCTGAACAACAACGGGGGTATTAATTATCATATACGAAAATGAAATATAATTCGACACTGTTGTATTTTTGTCTAATTCGAATTTCGAATAAAAACTCGGGCTGCGACGCTTTTCAATTTCAATCCGATCGATATCCAATCCCTTAAGCGCGAAAACGTTCTCGTTAACGGGACGCGTCCCGGAAACAAAAAGACACCCCCACTTGACCAATTAATACGCGAGTAGTTCCGGGGCGAAATTGCGAACTCCTCGATCACGCTCCAAGGACTTCGACGAGCAGCTCGAGAGCTGTACCGGGCGCGATCGAGAGCTTCGCAGGGCGGAGCGATAAAGCCTGAAAGGACTCTCGGGAGAGTTCTCGCGCGCGAGTACGAAGATTTACACGGACGCAACGAGCAGAAAGAGAGACAGCAGAGTATCCTCTCGCTTTCCGGTGCCTCGAACTTGACGAAGTGCGGCCCGGGTCGCGGTCCCTCGCCAACGACTCGAAACACAGATACTTACATACATATACCACCGGCTGTACCTCGGAACTCGACGTTCCCGTGGGAGGCGACGTCTTCTCGGCAGCGGTGACCGCACCACCCGGGCGCGTTTAAAGGGACCTAAGACGAGCTCTCCCTCTCTCTCTTTCTCTTTCCGACGAAACCCGAAGAGATCTTCACCTCTGTCCTGAGAGAGATGCCCCGGCCAACTTTGAACGACTTTGCGAATGCATCTCTTGGAGCGAGACATAACGACGTCTCCGTGATGCAGTGCGAATTATCTGGCGCTCTTTGGCTCGCGTCACCGCGGAAAATCGTTACTTTATATCAGGAGATCCTCGCGAGAAACGTAAGAGATTAAACGCGTTTCTCCAACGAGAGCCCTGCGAAATGTAGTAAATATATTTGTGTTTTAACGAGCGATTTAAATAAAAACTATGACGTAATTGTGCATTGAATTCTGTCAATAATTCAAATTTCGAAAACGCAATTTGAAGAATCTTATTCCGTAATTAAATCGAGAAGAAATTCACGTGTGCACACAATTAATGGGATTTAAAATCAAAATTATAAATGAAAATTTCGCGGAAAATTAAATATCGTGCAAATAATAAATTTGTGAACACCTGAGTTATTTCGCACCAATATTATTTTACGAGAAAATATATGAGCGAAGATACATTTCGAAACGCGGACGTGAGAGAAGGGAGTCGCGCTTAGGCAAATCGATGGCGTTTATGGTAGTAGCGTTTTGATCGAAACACGCGTCGCGCTCGGTGCTCACTTCCACCTCATCCCCGGTTAATCGAGCATGTCGATGACGCCGTATATCGATTACCTGCCGCTTACGGTGTTATCGAAACGCGCTTAATTAACGGAGAACAAACTGCAGCGAGAATAACGGCGCGAGTCGAGCGTTAATCGCGATGCGAGAGGAGCAAAAAGAGGGCAGTTGAGAAATTGCCTTCGTGTTATAAATCTTTTTCTTGCCTCCTTCTCTCCCTTCCGCCATTTTTATCAAGGATACGCCGACCTTACAACGATACTTTATCCCACTTTCGAGGAGAGTGTTCCAGTGCTCGTGTGCGAGGTGGAAAAAATTTAAATCAACCGCGCGTGTCTTTGGCCTTCGTCGGCGCGGCTATAAACCTCATATATACACGCGCGCCGCCGCACATCCTCTGTAGATGAGAGATTAAATTCATTTTGATTCCTATCTTCCATTAGGAAAAAAAAAAAAAAAAAAAAAAAAAAAAAAAAAAAAAATGCACTTATCTCAACCATACGAATAATTGGACGCAATAATAGCAGCGAGAATTCGAGTTATACGATGAGCAGCTGGCCGAAATAATACTTGGAACTTCCGCTCGGCTTCCGTAGAATTAAGTGGAATTCGCCAGGGAACGGTATTGAGCGGCGGCCGCCTCTCTTCGGGTCGGGGGTTCTTTACGAGGACCGCGGGATAAACGAAAATTTAGGAGACGACCTTGCTCGACGACGCGTCTGTAGCCGTCGCGAAACACGGCGGCCTGTATTTCGAAGCCGGTCAAACGTATATACAGCGAACGAAACGGCGACGATGGGACGTTAAATCGAGGAGGCGCGCGCTCTCTCTCTCTCCTCTCTCATGGTATTTGCTGCTCTTCACGTAATCCTCCGCCGCAACCTTGACCCCCGCCGTCGTTTCCACGCACGCAGTAATTTACCGCGAAACACGCGCGTCGTTACTCAGCCGTCGCTTTGTTCTCGGATTTTCTTCAAGTCGACGCCTGAGCCCCGAGATTGTTTCCTTTTTTTTTTTTTTTTTCTGTCTCGGGATCCTTTACGTAATGATCGATAATGACGGCCGGACATGCGCCGGCTAATGACTTCGAGAATGGAATGCCTGTGTTACTGATGCTCCGCGTACTGTTATTAAATTTGTTCCCGCGCACACATCGCGCGAAGTCGAAGCTCTCCTCCGCCGAGTGAGAAATTTTTTTTTTACGCTTGCAAAAAAAAATAAAACTTTTTTGCGTCCTCTGAATTCTTGCGGCAGTAACACAAATTTCGAACAACTTGCCTTGAATCGAGGATAAAAAAAAAAAAAAAGGAGGGGAGAACCTAAAATAGCGCGCGTCGATACATCTTAGTCGGTGCATCGGTGCGTGACAATGCGGTAAGCCAGAACTGTCATGCTGTAAGGGAGACAGGATCGTAAAACTAGGTCCGGGGCTTATTTAGGGGAAGGTATGATGGTCGCCCATAATATGATACCGTCCAAGAAAACGAAGAACGCGAAGCGTACGAAGGACGAAGAAGAAGAAGGGAAACAGGTCTCTGAGCGAGCAGAGCGAGCAAGGGGGAAAGTGGTGTAATAACTCTGTCTGTGAAAGCCTCGTCGTGAGTTCATTAGTTCCGTACCGACGCGCCACAATGCCGGTTTAGTCCGCGGTTAGGACTTTGCTCGGAAACGCCACACGACGCCGATAAATTCAGCGAGTTTATCCGCGGATTCCGCGTCGAAGCGTCACATCACGCCGGAATATTACATCGCACACTCTGTGTGTGTGTGTGTGTGTATGTGTTTGTGTCAAATATGATTTTATGAGCTGAACACAACACGTCGACCATTGTAGAAATAACTTTCTAAGTAGATTTTGCATGTTCTGTGACTTATTTCATTTTTATTTTTCTTCGGAAAAAGAAAGAAAATCAAATGTTCGAAACTTACTTCAGGAATAATCCGATACACTTTTTTTCAAGTTAGGAGTACAATATTTTTTCTCCCTCTTGGTGCGCGCAACTATAGCGAGACTGTAAAAAAGCGACCGTGCGAATAGATTAAATAACGGAGCGTAATCCCATCACCCACAACGCGCGCCTATCCCGCAGGATTCTCGCACACGCGGATACTCGTACCGGAAGCCGATATGGATCCGGGTATAACGAACGTCAAAATGTGTGCGAGAGAGTTTTGGCCGCACGCGGATAATCTCCGCGGCCGAGCCGTTGTTGCAGCTGCGCGCACGCGTGCAGTTGTCCCGAAGTGATTAAGAACACCGTGTTCTCTGTTCTAGAAGGAGTCAATGTGGCTTACGCCTGCGAGGGGAAGATGTTGGAAATGCAGTGCCAGGAAGGTCACCTGATCCGCATGGTGCGGGCAAATTACGGTAGATTTTCTGTCACGGTGTGCAACGACGAGGGGGAAACCGAGTGGAGCGTCAATTGTATGGCGCCCAAAACCATGACCGTGCTGACCGACGAGTAAGTAGTGCACGCGCCAATTTATCTGCTGTGACCGACTTCATTCAATCTGTCCTGCGCACTCTGATCCCGTTCCTTTGATCCATCCCCTGGGAAATGCCGCGGGCAGAGCTGATTGAAGAAATTCTTGCGTTCAAAATGACGCACGAACTTATATGTTCTCGAGAGCATTGAAATAGTTCAAAAATAAAATTCTCCAGTTTCTCGCAAGTTCATGACGATTATGACGCGTATTATAAAATAAATCTAGAAAAGTTAATTTTATTTTTTAGTCAAGCTCTGTTACACGGGAATTATTGCAGATAATTATTGAAGAATTAATTAATTTCTCGTTTTATAAAGGCACAAATATATATAATTTTAAACAAAGTGAATGTTCACAGAGAACGAATCTTTTACATTCTTACAATTGCGAAAATTACTTGAAACGAACATAATTAATCGGAATTTCTCTCGTAGCTTGGTCGTCAATCGATCTTAATTATTTGAAGAGACTAATGAGACATGTGAAAAAGAGAATTTCTCGTTACGTTAGAAAAAGTTAATACGGTGTATTGATCGCCGAAGTACTGTTTTTCTTTTTTTTTCTTAATATGAGACATAACGTAATAAATGTCATGTCGGGGTCGAACAGTAATTTTGTAATATTGAACATAATGTTCAGCTCTGCTCGCGCGGAACGCCTTGCGAACGATCCTTCGCAAGGATCGTTTATCCAAACGGGGGACAATGAATAATGCACGACGCTCGCAATCGAATAATCGATGTGTAATTACTTATCGATGAAATGACGGAGTGCAAATCTTCTTTTATTGCAATCAATCTTAAATGTAACAGCATCGCGTTTGGCAAAAAAAAAACAAAAAAAAGCCGCATGTGTATCGGATTTATTTATTCCTTGTCCTCAATTTTATCCTTGCGAAGAGTGAGCAAGGTCGTTTCTACTTCGATCCCTCTATCACCATCTCTTTTGTTTTTCTCCTTTACACCAACAAAATGGAGCATAGAAAAAAAAGGGGAACATGGGGATAAAGAGAAAAGAAAAAAAAAATTCGGGCGAGGAAAACGAGGTCGGTAGCGAACCGCTTCACATGGTTGAGCGAACTGGCCAATTGCTGGACCATTGAAGAGCGCGTTTCGCGACGGATCGGTTAGGAAGAATCGCATAGTATCAGCGATAGCTTCGCTATCACGGTCCTCGCGTAGATCCGCTTCGTGCCCCTCGCCGTCGCGAAAACATTTATTGATTCTGGATGTCGATCTTTCACTTAGAAGCAAAATAAAAGGTGAAGAACGGGAATAATGTTGCGTGGGTAATCTTTCAAAAAACGGTGGGAAACAGAATTGCGGGAAGGGGGGATTAGCTGAATATTTTTTTCAGTGATCGACTTCCATGCAAGTGTCACTTTCTTGAAGAGGCGTAACTAGGATGAAAATGAAGGGTCAAAAACTAGACGAACGAAGTTGTTTTTTTGCAAAACGTACGATTTATTTGCTTGTGAATCGAAATGTTGTTGAAACAGCGGCGCGCACAGTAGTTCCTTGATCGATATTCAAAATTTCACCTCACTTGATCTCTTCCTCCACAAATGTCCCGCTCATTCTCTTTAGTGGTTGTTCTTTCCTGGAGCACTCGAGGTCTTGAAAGGTAAACAAGCTCGAAATCTCGTAGACAAAAATCGAGGAACTATTGTATCGCGAAGGGATCGGAAAGAAAATTAATACACAGAACCTAGTTACGCCCGCAGACTGTTCATCTCGATGTTTTCCGTGTCTCGAGTATCACGGATCGATCACTCTTAGACTTAGAAAATCTGTGTACACACGGAATTCATCTCATTGAAACATACATACTCCTACCTGTTTGTTTATTTTCGTCATTATTCAGCCCATAATTCACAACGCCAAAAACATGGTTTACCTGACATA
>QVNV01000556.1:0-10415 GCA_014825455.1 Pseudomyrmex pallidus | reverse complement strand
CACACTGTCAACTGTGTCAGGCTCGCATTGGCCATCTCATTTCTACAAGTTTTTGACAAAATTGGAGCCTTACGTGTTTTTATATTAAATATACATGAGTAATAAACATATCTGTACCAGATAAAACTGTAACGGGACACGAAGAAGAGTCTGTCACACGCCCTCTGTGTGTGTGTAATTACAAAAATATTTTCGTAAAACAAATCAACATCGCTCGGAGGGACGCGTTTGTTTCAATAAAACTCATCTCGAAACTTTTCCAACAACTCCCAAATATTATGTTATTCTCTCGCAAAGATCATCTTGTTTATGTACGAAGCGCCAACGTTACATCGAATTTTCATTCATGTTGCGTCACAGCGAGCTTTTTACCTTCTTTGTTGCCCGCTTCGGCCATCGAGGCCGATCCGGGCGTTCGTTTCTCGGGCGCGCGTTTCACGGTCGCACGTGGACCTCGCCGTTTATCTCGCTGGCGCGCGCGTACAAAGAACGCTATTTCTGAATGCCAAAAAACCTTTCGGTGCCGTTGCACCGGACGCCGAATGTCGTTGTCGTCTCGACGGAATCGGAGCCTGAGTGGGTGGCCACGAGGAGCGGAGAGAGTGTGCGACTCGCCCGTAAACTACGCGCGCGCACACGCGTGCGAGTTGCGTTGCTATGGCACCAGCCTGCAGGCACCGCCTAGGACAGGTCAGTGACAAAGCAAGGTCACGTCAAGTGCTTCGAGAGCTTTCAGTACGTGCTCGATGCCGCGAGCGAGGGGGGGAGGGGAGGGAGAGAAAAAGAAAGAAAGAGAGAGGTGTCGTTTCTCCGTCATTTTTTTCTGTAACCCGATCGCGAGCGCGCGATGTAATATACACGCCCGTAGATGCACTAGAATAAATCGTATCTCT
Source organism: Pseudomyrmex pallidus (assembly GCA_014825455.1). Classification (NCBI taxonomy): domain Eukaryota; kingdom Metazoa; phylum Arthropoda; class Insecta; order Hymenoptera; family Formicidae; genus Pseudomyrmex; species Pseudomyrmex pallidus. The sequence goes on along the minus strand of QVNV01000556.1, from coordinate 9,522 downwards.
TTTACGCGTGTAATGTCGCGCCGCCGGCAAACGCGTGTTTTCTCTACCATCGCGTGTCACGTGCCGCACACGTCTTTAAGTTCCCAGCGATCCTCTCTCTATAACGTCTATCTCACACAATTTATTATGCGGATTGCTTCTCTCACGTGACGTAAGTCTTGGTTATCTTTCTCGGGTCATTTTACGAACTTAACATATTTTGATATCACAAAATCTTTTCTCAATTAAATGGCGTGCTGAGTGTTCGCCTCGCCGTGTTTTTGACACGACCGTGATCCTCGCGATCTCGCAATATCGAGATATTTTTTGTCCGCCGATTCGCCATTTCGTTCAGGTAATATTTCTGGCGGATAGTGTGCGAAAAAGTGGATTGTGAGGAGAGAACGCGATAAGGTTGTCGCACATGTCCAAAGACACACAGACACGCAGTTTCATGTGCATTTTTTTCCACCCGAAATTCAACAGGCTGCAAACGGCCCGAACCAAGGCAATCCGCGAGGCACTGGCTGCTGTGTTTTCTACAAGAATAGACAGTGGCATCGCGCGGATGCATGCAAATTATCGTGTAAAAACGTACAAACAGTTCTTTCTGTCTCCGCTTAAATTCTTTCTGGTGTACATTTTTTTTTCGTGCAATCTGCATGAGAAATGCGCAGCTGCATAAATTTGCAATTCAATCCTTAACTAACTGTGTGTGGTCCGCGCTCTCTCTCTTTTGTTCTTGCCGCTTTGATGAATATATTGCAATTGACATTGGCATTGATAAAAAAAAAAAGTGGCACATTGCTCTCTTTTACAGAACAAAAAGACACTTTGTGTCGAAGTTTGTTCTTTAGTTTTTATTTTTAACAAAACAATTTGCGATCTTTAACAGAAAGATCGTGCGATATCTTTTACGCAACAAACACAGGAAAATTAAGAAGCACTTAACGAGAAAAATAATGCGCTCCGCTTTATGAGAAAAATGTAAAGCGCGAAAAACGATTCAAATGTCTTTTTGCGGTATGTGTGCGTCCTCGTAAATTTCTTCGGATGCATTTCTCCGGACAATCTTCGCGAGCGAACGATTTTACATAATTTAACGCGACGCTCCGATCGCTTTCACATTTTTGCGCGCGCGTGTTTTACGTAAAGAAACAATGCGGCTCTGCCTACGTAAAAAAGAAATAAAAACAAAAAGAAAAATATCCGGAAACGCGTTGCAACGTGAAAGTTGCACCGATGAGAAAGGCGATGATTGCACGTCGTGTATAATTAAATTAATATATCTGAATAAGTGATTACTTACTGTACCAATCTCCTGATCCCTCCTCCCACTCTGGCTCTCTTTGTTTTCGACCGCTCAAAAACTCTTTCTCTCTGGCCGAAGCTGTACCGATCCCCGAGATCGTTCGCGAAACACAATCTCTCTCTCTCTCTCTCGCAATTAAACCGAAGCGAGTGAAAATACAGCGGAAAAAGAAAACGGGACAACGAGAAATGGTAAACGTGTTTACGCAAACGATAATATTTTTTAACAACATTCGACGCGGAGGCGAACTTGTCGTCATCGCGTATTTGCGCCACCTTTTGTTTCGTCGTGTGGTGGCACAAATCGCTGGAAATGGAAACAAGTTTGCGAGAAAACGGACAAAAAGGAAACAAGCGGCGACAACAAATATCGACTATTTTTCAGCAACGCGGGCCGCGAAATTGAATAATATTTTGATGACGACGCACCCTCTTCATATCGAGGGCGGTAAAGTAGATTTGTTTTGCGCAATATTTTTCCTCGGAATCGAAACGCGCAAAATGACGTCGCGTTTTCGCGTTGAACGACGAGAGACGACAATGCGGAGTCGATTATATACAAATCAAGCAAAACAAACACAGCGCGTTTCTTTGTTATCTCGGTATTATAGAAATAGAGCGAGACGTTTTCTTGAAAGGAGACGTGCCGTTGAAATTTACAATGTTGATATTGACGCTGATATGTTTACGTAGGAATTGCTATATTTAATCGGTTTATTTATTGATATTTTTCAAATGTATTCTTTACGAGCTTTGATAATCTCGGAACGACATCGGCAAGGAGTGACGCGCAAAAGATCGAAGGAATGTAAAACGAGATTTGTCAGCGAACGAACGGGGGAAAGGGGGTCGGAGGCGAGTCCGAGCGAGAGTTTCTCTCCAGGGGTCATTGACAAGCGACGGATTTACGACGCTGCCGCGCGAATAAAACAAGCGGCTTGCTCGCGATGTGTTCCTGGACACAAAATCCCTCGCGCGTACAGCGCGTAGCAATAAATCGGTTCCGCGCGAGAAGAGAAGGGAGTTCAACGCGTTGTTTTTCATCATCGATCGGCCCAAGTTAAACGGCGCGAGGAAAGGGAATCATCCCCTTCTCGCAGAACCTATTTACTGCCACGTCAATCGCGATCGGCCTGTGATTCGGAAACCGTGTACTCATCCACTTACGAGAAGTACGACCCTTGCGTCATAATACGCCCCAAATATATAAATCATGCGATCGACCGGTCCGCAGTGGCGTTTCGGAGAAGGAAAAGCGAAAAACTCCGCGTTACGCTCGTTAATATCATAAATTCGTTAATTACGTCGATTGAAAATGAGAGTTTCGTAATTTATCAAATTAATCTAATACTGTAATACAGATAATACGTAACACAACATAAAATATCATAAGACAACCATAATTACATAGTAATATAATGAGTCACAGAAGACGCGCGCTAACTGGAAAAACAATGACAACGCGTGCTGATTCATGAAATTCGTGAAGTGAGAGTCGCGTGGCGGTCATTGCCGGGTATTTCGTTAGCAAATCGAGTTGACTGACCGCTCGCGTTTCGTCGGTTTGTCGAGTCTTGTTTTATACCCTTGGAACAACATCGGAGAAAGTAAACGTGAAACGAGGAAAATTATTTCCCACTTTGTGCGAAAGAAACTTTGTTTTTTTTTTCATCGCGAACAAACAAGATATTTACTCTACGACGACGTTATATCACGTACGCGCGTGTAAGTGCAACGTGAACGATCACTTTCCACATCTGCATATCATCCCATTATATTCTTCTGATAATTTACATAATCGTACGGTGTAATCTAAAGTTTCATAATAACAAAATTCATAATTATTAATTAAACATCAATTTTACATTTGTTCACACATAAGACGGAATTCGACAATTAAACAATCATCGTTCGAAATCTGTGAATCTACCGGACGACGACTGCGAAGTTCGATCCGGTTGGCCGAATTTTGCGAAGATCGCGTGATGCCATTGATCGTCATCTGGCCGGAAGAAAGGAAAGAGAGGTGGTGAAAAGGGGATTCGCGAAATCGAGGTGGCTTACCTGTCCGTGACATAACGAGCGTCCGGTATCGTCGTTGTGTGCGCGCGTTTTCACCGGCAAATATTACCGATTCGCCGCCGGACGGACGAACGATGACGACCGATGACGAGACGACTCTTCGCGCGAGCGTGACGACCGGCTGAAACAAGGGGGAGAGAAAGGGGACTCGTCACGTCAGGAAGGAAGGGGAGGAATCCGCGCTTACCACCGCCGGAAGAAAGACGCGGTGCGTTGCGGCCAGTGTCAGTGGCCTTGCTTTCTGCGACCTACTTTCTATCACCGGCGAAGAGAATATCCGCGCACACGTAAACGCACGTCAGAGCGCACGAGAGCGCAATCACGAGAAGCGGCTAGAAAAATTCTCGGTGAATCCGCGCTTAGATCGATTATGAAGGAAATATGACGGAATATAAATATAATAAGCGACGCTTATAATCGCAACGCGATTCGGTGGGGTTCGAAAACCGCAATGGTCGTTACAAGTGAGAATTTTTATCCCTTTTCCCAACAGACGGATGTTTGAACTACCGAAAAAAAACTAAAGCGTTGAACTTAGACTCGGACTTTTTCAAGTAGAGAGGATGAGTTACTGTGACTCAAGCGTTGCGCATATTCCACATAAAAAAAAACAGAAGCTTGAATCATTATTAGCACTCTTGTATCGTCGCGACGTTATGTCGCGGCGATTAATGTCAACTTGAATTGTCTCGGGAATTAGCATAAGGGGAGAAATAATTCATCGACATTTATTCTCGGCGTACACTCTTCTAATATTAGTCGCTCACTCATTACTTATAAGCCGATTTTTGCGGACTTGCGTAAGCCGCGGCATGTGACATACGTACACACACACACACACACACACGCACGCACGCGACATGTGTTATTATTGCGATAAGGGTTGAGGTGATTGAGACAAAAATGAGCATGGCGAAATGTGTCACGGCGCGCGATCGAGAGAGAGTTGGTAGAAAGTAAAATTAGCCCAAAAAGAGAAGATATGTGTGCGTATGTGTGTGTATTTTACGTCGCGCGAGAAGCAGCGCACATCCTGCTTTAGGTTGTTGACACCTGACGCTCGTTGATGACGATTGGAAAAAGATGTCCGATGCTAACTCGGCGTTGCATTAGCATGTCTACGCCAGCCCGCCACAATCGGTGTTGTAATCGACAAGAAACGGCGGTGTGTGTCGCGTTCGACTCACGACAATAGAAGAAATTTGCACTCGTGAATCGCGATGAGAAAGAACGCGCGCTTCGCTTAAAGAGCGATAGGTTTTTACTGATGAACATATACGCACGGAGAAGGAAAGAAAATCTAAAATTGTTTCCTCGATTAAAACACAATTTCTCGATTAACGATGGACAAAGTGTTGATCTAACAATTAACCACATTAATATTTTTAATTCACCAATTATTTCTGATATATAATTAAATTTTAATAAATTAAATTCTCTCTCTCTCTCTCTCTCTCTCTCTCTTTAAATGAGATAACGCGAATATAATGTGACAATTGCGTTCTCTAAATACAACGTTGAGTTCCGTATTTAATTGAGAGGTAAAAGTGGATTATACGGCGAATTACGTAAGCTCGAGGCTCATTCACGTTGCGATTATTCTTAAACGCGGCTGCATCCCTCTTCCTGGAAGGAAATACAGAGGATAAAATTAATTGTGAGTTCTCTGGGCATCTCGTGCGCGCCGCAACGAGACGCGAGAAGAATCTCGTTGGCGCACAGAAAGAAAGAGAAGGAGACAGAAAGAAAGCAGTTTGTGAGAGATGAAGACGATTATCGTCCACGACGATTGTCGGTATCACGCGTTCCGATTAAATCGCGTATCACGTAAACACAAATGTAAGAACATAAATATATATAAGAACACTTTTTTATCTCTTTGATGTAGTCAAACTTCGACTCTCGATATTAACGTACTTTACGCATAATGTGTTACAGCACACGCTTCTCGAAAAAGAGACTCGGAACTTCTTTCGCTTTATTTGCGAGTGGCACGCATGTTTATGATCGCGTAAACATATATAACACCGCGTATTACATATATGTATACATATAAATATAATACCGGACGGCGATGTCATGTGTTCGCTTGACCGCGTATGAGCACACGCAACTTTATACGTAATGCTCGCGCTCGCGCGTCCGCTTTGCAGTCAGCAAAGCGCTACCGCGTGTAATAGCGTGTAATGCCAGCGCTTGTTCTTACGAGTTAGCAATTGCATAGCGCATAATTCGCTCGAGTAAGTAGAAAAGCCTCTCGCGTGCTCTGTAATCATCCTCAAAACCGTATATCACGCATTATCTCGTCACTCGGGATGTGTCATTCAATTTCTCGATGACATTCAACCCGCGAAAGATCGCGAAAATAATTTTGCTCGCTGCGAATTTCGCAAAAATCGACGAGTGTCGCTTAAAAATTCACAGAGTTCTCAAGCAAGAGTTTTATTTTTAAAACGAATGAATTTCAGTCGTAATACACTTCGTAATTCATTACAATAATATTGAATTATTTATCACAGATATACGTACATATATATTCCGCTTACGGCGAGATATCAAATCGCAACCGAGAGATAAAAAAGAGATGCTTAGAACGAGGGTATCGTTTATCCGGTCGATAGCGCGCGCCCGCCGCGCTTCATCGTCCAACTTAACGCAACAATCTAATTTTTCTCCCCGCTAAACGGCGAGAAATTAACTTTGCAATCCTATTCATTAAATAAATTCTCTCCCGATCTCGCGCGCGCGCTCGTGAAAGTTACGTCGCTTTTCGAGGGAGTTTCCGATTAGCGCGCGCAGATTGGCGAGCTGAAATTTCGCTTAGGCCGAGGGAACGAGGAGTTACATAAAAGTCGAGACGGAAACGCGCGCGCGTTGTGGAAGGCCAATGTCCTGACCGATCGCTACGACGTGCTGCTCGTGTAATAAGAAATGCACCGCTCGAACGGTTTCTCTTTCGCGGTGAATGACACCTTCGCGCGCGCGCGTCAACGTCTCGCGGATGAACATATGCGCGAAGTGTCACGCGCGCCATTAAGGTACGATATTTTTAGAAATCCGAAAAAATGCTTATTTATCAAGTTACATCGCGCGAGAATCGAAATGTTGTACACATTAAACTTGATAATTTTTCTTCGTCTATAATTATAGGCAAAGATAATTTAACGCCTTTTTTATTCGAAAATCAATGGCTATTTTTTAAGTAATGTCTGTACCCATAATTAAGTATATTTAAATACTAAATAAAATAAATATATTTAACAAATTGTACATATTTAGATTGCTATATTTGTGCGGAACAATTTGTGGTTATTTGGTAAAACACGAGTCAGAAAGAAGAGAGAGAGAGAGAGAGAGAGAGAGAGAGAATTGACCCAGTCCTCGGAGGGTTAACGGACTCGAAAGACCCGAATCGATAATTATTTCGACATGTTGATCGGAGAGGCAGTAACGGCGTTGATTTTCATCAGGGAGACTAATTCCCACTCTCGTTCCCGCGAGAGTCGAATAGAGAATCGCGGCGGGTGATGGAAGAGCGAAGAGAAGTCAAGTCTCAACATCGACCGGATTGGAGAGGAGATTGGAAAGGAGAGACTTTCGAATGTGCGAATGCACTTGCCGTGGAAACTTTCTTCGGAAACGGGACGAGAGCGGCGCGAGAAAGCACAACCCGCTCCCTTATAAGCGTATTTCATAACTGCTTAACGTTCCGTAACGCAACGGGGGAGGGCTAACCGCGAACTCGTCCGCGTTGCAAGGGCTCGAGCAACAGCCGGCAAAATGCAACCGGTGTCATGATTTTTTTTTTTTTTTGCCTGAAACGTAACGCGATTCTTCTTTCACTTTGCGCGCGTAATTCAGATTTTCGATGCAACACTGTTGCTTTATTCAAAGTTAGAACGCGTGTATTATTGAGCTTAATAAATATTAATAACGATTATGAAATACATATTCTCTCTCTTTTTCTCTCTAAATAACAAAGTTGCGTTTTAGTAATTTTCTCTTAGTAATTTCTTTTGCAAGCATTGTGCAAGTGAATTTATCTAATTGCAAGTAGATAACAAAACACAAGAAACATGCTCGAACGCACAGTTCGCAATTTTGCGTTACAACGTAAGTCTAATAGTGAACTTTCTCCATTAGGTAAATTATTATTATGTCAATTATGTTACAAGCCGTATATCATTAGCCATTAATTTAATTTCAACGCGTCGAAAGAGTGGGAGAGAGAGAAAGACGTGAAAAATAGTGAAAAACTTGAACGCCGCAAAAATCGTGTAATCGTAAAATTTATGTAACGCATTTTCACTCGAATTATCTATGTATTACGTGAACAGTTGCACGTTGCTTTTATTTAATTATACGACACTGCGTGAAATGTACGACGGGAGAGTTAGGGAGAAAATTTTTGATAAGAAAAAAACTCTCTGATATAGACCGTCACGTGTCGGTCGGGATCTCCTAGATCCGAGGTCAACAAACCACGGTTATATCGCGTTTCGATGACGCTTTTCGACTTCCGCCAATTCGGCGAAAAATGTGTCGATTCAGGGTCTCTGTGTTGCAAGTGCATGCTAATACCGTCCCGACGGAGTCAACGACTTTCTCCGATTACTCGTCGCCGCGGGCACGATTCGCCATTTTCTTTTCTTTTTCGTTTTGCAACTTTTCAAAAGAAAAACATATATACATGCAAATATATGTATATTCTATTCATTCATTATCACAATACAGTTGCATGGAACTCGCTTCTGCTAGGTCTTTTTCTAAATTATTGGATGTCACGAATTATTGGAATTTTATTTCTCGTCGTTATATAAATGTAGAGCATATCGTGAGTCATAAAAAGAGCATGTTTTGATAAAGGCATTGAACTTTGTATTGTTTTCGCTTTTTTTTTTTTTTTTTATTGATTGATTTGTGATATTTTTGTTGGTTCTATGATTAAAATATTTGTCCACACATATTTTTATTTTTAGCTTAACGTATCAGCTGAAAAAAAATTAGTTAGTCTCTCTCCTAGGTATAAGAAAATGTGTATTTAAATGTGTATTCAATGTGTAATTTCCGCGAGTAAATTGCGACGATAAATCATAGCTACATCCCGCGCTATTTCCAGGCGATCAATTAGAATCGCGACTCGATCGCGTGAATTCGTGCGTGCTTCGGACGAGTTTTTTAAGAAGACAGAATTCTATGAGATTTCAAGTGCGCGTGTTCCGCGTATAATTCTTTGCATCTTAATTTTTCAAAATTTTCCATATTGCGCGCGATTCAGTGTCGCAAATCAGTGTCGTTCTGTCTCGAGTCGCGTCACGAATTATAAATTCGTACAATTTTACTTCGGCGCTTCGAGAAACTCTTAAGACGGATAGTACATCTCTCTATCGGCTTCGGAATCATCGCTCTAGAAATTGCAGCTGCGATTGGTGTGCTCCGGAAGAGTAAGAAAGCGGAACGACGCGAGCACCGCGTATTTAAAAATCCGTACATACGCGAACGACGCGTATCTTCGCGACGTGTCCTGATGAGCTATCACGTTTTTTCTTTCCGGACGTTAGCCGGAAATGGTAAAATTTGACACGTAAATCGATAGACCCGGCTGTGTACGTACGTACTTTATGACGGAATCTTAATTTCGAGAAATGTTTAAGCATGGAATAGGAAAAATAAACATACTGCTTAAACTCACGTCACGCCAACGGTAGTAACCAAAGCACGCCGGAAACTGTCTCGACCCCTTGGCATTATTTTACACCGTAACACCGGCAGACAGAACGTTGTTGACAGGACGAGAATAACTAATGAGAGGCAAAACGACGAGGGAGCCGCTATTTCCGAACATCTGTGCGACTCGGGGAGGTTAATTACTTCTCTGTCTCCGTAAAAGGGAAAGATTTAATTCTGATTAAGTTGGAGTAATTAGAGTGAGATTTTAAATGCAGTCTTCGCTTCTAAAAGAGAAGTTTGAAATCGAATGTGTCGAAGTTTCGACAAATATTTTGATGTTAATTGCGGCCAGTTTTTAACTTGATGTTGTAATTTGTTCTTTAATTTTGGTTTTTGTTTTCTTTTTTGCTAGCAATGTCGCGTATTTCAAACGAAAAATTGAGTTTGATGCTTTCGCGATGTATTGTATTAACATGCAAA
>QVNV01000554.1:0-27789 GCA_014825455.1 Pseudomyrmex pallidus | reverse complement strand
CAAGCACGTGGTACATGCGTTCAAAATAACGGCTCGCAGCCTCGTCAACGAAGCACAAACGATATATGTATATTTTACGTTCCTACAATATATATTTTTTTTACATCGACAATCTAACTTGCAACATGTTTGAACGTAGTTACGCCGGCCTGCACTGCGTAGTCATCAAAGGTTACAGCAAGTCAGCGGGCTACCAGCCGGGTGTTTGTTTCGAAGACAACCGATTCCGAAACAGTTGGAACGCTGTATATGTAGCAGGTGCGTGGCGATTTGTCCAGTGTAATTGGGGAGCGCGACACCTTGTCAATGCCAAAGAGGTACCTCGTCCCGGTCAAGCAAAGGCCAAAAATGATAGTCTCAGGTACGGATAACCCGAAATTTGCTGTAATTTCGACGGTTAGCGTGTTGTATGTGTTCTATCACGTGATAAATATAACGATCATGCAATCATGAAAAATATTTTTTAATTTAGATACGAGTATGATGATCATTACTTTCTGACGGATCCTCGGGAATTCATATACGAGTTCTTTCCTCTACAAGAGGAGTGGCAGTTGCTCAAACAACCGATTTCACTTAAAGACTTTGAGGAATTGCCTTTTGTGCGCTCTCTATTCTTCAGGTGAGACAAGACTATGCTTTTTGAAATGTATAGAATATAAAAAAAGACCTTTTACATCTATGTATATTATGTGAATTAAAAAAAAGCCTCAATATTTATATAGCTTGATTTTTATGTAACGAACTGATTTCACACCTGACTAAGTTATGTCAGGATGTTCTGGTTTAATTATATAAGTTTGAATTTATTAGATGTAATAAAAAATATATATATAGTACTAATAGATAGAATATATAGCTTAACAATAGTAAATCTATAGTAAATGAAATGCGTATAAAAGTAGTTCGTTAGAACGTACAATTAAACGGATAATCTCGCAACTGATCTTCATACGCGCGCTGATCTATTAACAATGACTATATATAAGTTGTATGTGTGCGGAAAATATCGTTTGAATAAATTCTGCACCTACAGGTACGGCCTTTACTTTCCGGATACGAATACGAATGCCGTTATGTACACGGATTCCACCGGTGCTGCGACCGTGAGGATAGCCATGCCGGCGCATATGCAATCATCTCTTATCTTTCATTACAATCTCAAGTTTTACGACAATGAAGGCGATGGCTACGACGGCGTGTCGCTCAAACGTTTTGTCATGCAGGTAAATTGATAGTCTGCGCTTTCCGTATTTGTACGGCGCTTTATCTTACAATTAGACAATTTAAATGGCATTGCCTCATCTTACAGTGCCATATGAAAATTTCAATTCTGTGTTATATGTAAATATACAAAATGAAATGTTTTATAAACAACATAAGAAACAAGGTAATTGTTGAATATTAACAACAATTATCTAAGAACATTATATTATTTTAATATTTTTGGTACATACAGAATACACTATTCTTTTTGCGCAACATTGTTGCGCGTTTAAAGGTACAATTTAAAAAATTATACAATTTATATGATTCCATAAGTTTTCCGAAAAAATTAAAAAAGCTGTTTTAGCTTGAAGTGTCGCAAAGTGAAATTTTGACAGTCGGTTGTAGGGAATATAGTTGCATTTCGAGTTCACGCTCCGTGCTCGGGCGCCTTCCTCTTGGACATATTTGCCAACGCTGTGACACCGAAGGAATACTTGACCGGTGAGCCAATGAAGTTCAAGAGCGTCTGCAAATTCAAAATCGCGTGTGAGGAATTGCAGACGGTGATGGTGCCATTGCCGGATTGCGCTAGTGGTGAATGGGGCCCTACCAAAGCTACCAGGTTATTCGGACTCATACCCATTACTCATCAGGTAGGTTAGTTGGATGTAAATCGGTTATATTTATATATTTTTATTGATTACATTTACATATATTTTACGCAGAATCCAAAAGCTGAATCTGGTTTTCAGTTTGCGATCAATTTTACGAACATCTCTATCTTATTTTTGTACGCTCTTTTCTTCAAAAATTTAAGCTTAAAAAAAGATAAAATAATTTGTCAGAAAGATCAGCAAAAGAAAGAAATCTTCCGATTTTATCGCGCCAGGCGGGTCAGGTTTACAATCGCGCGATCTATCGATTTCAGGAGGCTCTGGTGTTTGCCGGACGCGAGCTGGAAATTCAATTTCGCATGTCAAGACCGTTGACGGACTTTATGGCGACTCTGCACAAAAACGGCATCGAAGAGAAACGTCTGTCCAAGTACGTGACGCATTCCATCGCCGACGACGACGTGGTCACCTTCTCTATAAGCTTTCCCGAAGAAGGCCAGTATGGCTTAGATATTTATACTAGGGAGTCCACAGTTTCGCCTGCTACACAGCATGACGTCACTGGCGAGAAGCATCTGCTCACGCATTGCTGCAAATATCTCATCAACTCTAGCAAGAGGAATTGAGAGAGAGCTTGCGTTCTCTTGAATTTTTATTTTATTCGAAAATTTCGGCCAGTTACGGATAATTACAGCTTTTTCAATGTTTGTTAAGACGACTAAAGTATGTTCCTTTTATGTGGTGCCTATGAAACGTTTTCACGACAAAACAACATAGAAGTTTTTTCTCCAAAAGCTTATCTTATTCTAGAAACAAAAAAACGACGTCGATATTTTTGTTGCAAGATTGTTTCAGAAAGTGCAATTGCTCGCTATTCATCGGTGAATCCGTGCTGTGTCGGAAAATAACGAATCGAAGAATAAGGCCGAGAAGCGGAGACAAGGGAGACAATGGTGAAAGCCGTGACGGTTTAATTGCGTCATTCTTTAAGAACTACTTTTAGGTTGCGCAGATTGAACGACACGGCATGCAATTCCGAGCTGACACGCTACCTCGAGAGTCTAACAATAGACTTACGACTTGAAAATAATGATTAATGTAGAACTAAACTATCCGGTCCCGTAGAGGCCTCAAGTCGCGCTAAGCATCTTCGTACTTTAAGCGCGGTGTAATCTTACTATCTGAACATTCAATACTTTTGGTACACGCTTGAAAGGATCGTGTGTGCTTGTATTATTTATAACGAGTTATAATAATTCTCTCTCGTCATGCTTCTTACGTAATGTGTCAAATAAATTATTGCGATCCTCGATTCTCCTTTGTAACGATTTTACTTAAAAGCTTTACTTTCATTAAGAGATTTATATTTATCGCTAATACTATGCGCGCGCACGCGATATATTTTAGTACTGTGTATTTTTTCGGTCGATTTATTTTAAGGTAAATATCAAGATAATGTGTGACGCGCATGTATTAAATTGAGTTTAATATATATTAAGAAAACACATATAATATATTTTAAAATAAATAATAAAAAAAGAAGTGACGCACTTTTGTACATGTACGTATACGATTATTACGGTTTGAAACTATTTGAAAATATATCATCATTATTTAAAAAGTAGTAAGTGGAGGCAATTAAGAGCTAATATACTGGATCTTGGTGTATATTGGCTCTCAATTGCCTCCACTTATTACTTTATAACTTATCAAGAGCTTATACATCTATCAATATTTAAAATAATCATATATAATCTTGCATATATTTAAGTTGCTTTTTTCTTTTAAAATATAGTTGCTTTCTATAAACATTTTTACTATTTATTTTGCAACAGAAATGTTGTTTTTCAGAATTGTTACATTTTCAAGTCGTAATTTTCGAAATGCACAGGTGCTATATATTTTATATCATTTCTTATTACTATTTACACAATTAAATAGAAGTCACACAATTATCTAGCAATAATACGAATCATAAATCTTTGCAAGCAAAAATACTTAGAACAATTAGGAAACAAATAATACATATTTGTTAATCCCGTAATATTAATAATCTCATTTCTTTTTGTTAAGTAAAAGTTTAATTGTACCTTTACATACAAAAAGAGTTCCCATATGGCTTATGTAATAAGTAAAACTCGAGCTTATGATTATTTTATTATATATTAACGATTCATAAGTATGTACATTAATTTTTTATACTATACCTCCACTCTTAATAAAAAATGAATATATTCTTGTATAAAGATTTAATAAACTTATCTTTTTTCATAAAATAATGTTAATGTTTATTTTACTTTAATTTTGTATATATATATATATATATATCATCTATTATACATAATGTAAAATAGAGGAAACTAGCAGAATAGTAATATAATTTAACAATTAATTAACTGACTAACTAAAACTTTCATAAGATTTCCTGTAAAAGAGTAACCCTCCCCCGTTAAACTATATTTCATCGAGCATAGTAAATGTGGCGGTAAAGGCACAAAATATAAGATTTTTCGATATCGATTTATTTATTAAATTAGACCCGAGTGGTACTCAAAAGTGCGACCACAGCGGAACTATATATTCATAAGTCATAAAGTTGTGCAAAAATATAGACGGTCTTCTCGTTCATCTCTCATACTTTCTTTTCAGATAGGCTTTTCCTCTCGCTCCGTCTGCTTATTATAAAAACTAATTATCGGGATTCGCCTTGTGCATTAGTTCACAGATGAATCGTCACTTGCGGCGGAGATTCTTTATTCGCGTTGCGACGAATCGTCGGTTCGTCGCTAATTAAATAGTGCTGGTTTCTGAGTTGCAACCGACGACGCCGTTAATTTCCGGAATAGAAGGATGACATCCGGAATTGCTGGGAAAGAACTTTCCTTATCCAGAGCTCTCGCGAGATGCTACGTGGAAAGAAAGATTTCATTGCGGGCGAACCACTTTGTGATTTATAGCCCGCTAACTGCTTATTGTAATTGCAGATGAAAGCATTCATTATTATTATTATCAGCGTCGACTGCAGAGACGAAACGCGAGATTTAGAAAATATTCTTGTCTTATCGTCGTGCAAAATGGGGATTTCTGCTAGCCGCGGTAGCGCTGATAGAATTTTTAATGACGTTTGCAATAAAAGTTGCCGAGCTTCTCGTTCTATTTTTGTTTAATAATATTGTTCGCTTTTTCTTTAGTATTTATTAAATATTTGACGCTTTACATTCGCTACAGAAATATAGACTCGACTTTAACAATCCTATTCCTCCATTTTGTTTTCCTTGTTCTTCCTTCCATTAGAGATGCCGAATCTTTATAATTGCTCATAGCATAAATGGTTATTAATGTTTCTATTTGCTGTTCCAGCAGCAACATCTTAATAATTGCAAAGTGAAAATATCTACTTAATTTTTTTTATAAACTCTTGTACTAACTCTTTTATACTTTTACTTAGCAATATATATTTCAAAATTTGCTTATTTCCTGACAAATATCTACATGTTTTTTTTAAATACTAACAAATAATTTCAGTAATATGACTCGCGTATAAAGAAATTATAATATTGTAAATATATAATAAATTTTCTTGTTCATTTTTTCACGTTTTGAATGAAACGTCACTATCCAGCGCGTGCATCATATCGGTCTGTTCAAAATACACAGACATGGAACGTAAAAAGTTGCCTTTTACGAGTAGGCTATTTTTGTAGAGCGTTGCGCGTCTCCGCCCACCGCTTATTCTAATCTAAGGCGCGAGCATCTATAATGCATGCAGGGATCGTGAGGGTATTTCTAATCCCACGCAACCCTCTTATAGCGCGCAGATAGAGAGTCGAAATATCGGACGTAGAAACAGCGTGCGCTCTGTTTTTCAGGAGGGTGGAAAATGAGAGGGAAGGGTACAACCCTCGCTGCCGCGTCGAGGCGTGAGTCACGCGAGAAACGGTCGCGCAATCGTCAAAGATCTCTGGACGACGAGACGGAAATGGCAAAGGGATAAGATAGCTCGGAAACTCAATCCTCTTGCGTGTGAATTTTCGTGCGCGCGGGCAAATATCGTTAAAACCATCCTTCACGATAAAAGCGTATATACGTGAAACGAAAAAAGAATTATTATATAATATCACAACAACTGTTGGTTAAGAAAAAACAGAAAAAAACAAATTAAACAAAATATAGAAACGCGATAAAGAAAATTTTCTGCTGCAGCAAACTGATATAAAAGTATCATTTCAAACGTTTTATCGTTCGGCCATTATAATTAAATATTGAAAAATAATAATATTGCACGAAACGTTTGAGCATGTCAAGTGTTTCGATATTGCAACCACGAAAAGCATTATTTATTTGTAATGGCACTATTCTGTGGTGTGAGTCTCATTCTCGTACTTCCAAGATAAGAAACAGCTACATCGACACTCTCGGCATTTCGATGATACGTACATGTGCGCAGTCCTTTCATGTCGGATAACGCAATGGGAGACGACCTCTACTGACTCTCCAAATCGAACGATGCATTATTTATCAAGAATCAGAGACTAGAGTAATCGGCCTAAGGGTGTGCGAGATGAAGTCAGGGGAAAACAATGATTTTTTCACAAATCTGATGTGTGGTCTCACAAGAAGAGAATGTAAACGAAATCGATGTAAACGAGAATGCAATTTTTCTGGCATTAGTTGAATTACGCGACTGTCGTCATGTCTTATAATTTAATTAAGAAATATGTATACAAAATGTGTGGTTTATTGTTAGATTGAGAAAAATGACAATTATCGGGCACTATTAATTTTGAGTTAAAAGTGATACTCTGTTTTGTATAACTTAAAGATAATATTTTGATAATTTTTTGTTTTTTTGTTTTAATCCGCGGAACATCATCCTATTTTACTTGTAACATATTGAACGAAATAAAGAAAAGCAATGTAGATACTCGTTTGTTTCTCGATAATGTATTTTATGCATCTCAAAAGAATGTGTTTCAAGCTTTCCAAAGAAACACCAATAGTTGAACAATATTACGGTCCTGTCGTTCTCGAGAAAACCTTATCAAACGATAAATTGAATCGATATAATTCGATGCAAACTACGAATATTCTCTAACGAGTGAGTGAGTATCCATGTTGTCTTAAGGATCTAGGCCCATTAGTCGCACATCGCCTAACGCGAGATCTGAACCCGAAAACCGGCGCGAATCTTTTCTTTTGCATGTTTACAGTGACTCGGACTATTTATTGTCCGACAAAAGTTTACGCCACACCGACCACCCAGACAAGCTACGGCGTCGAACAGCAAACAAGGAGGATAGAGGACAGGGAAGACAGCATTAATTATCGTCTGACAAACAAGTAGTTGATTACAGCTATATTGTCAGCGGTATCTTACGGACCAAGAGAATTTCACAGAAAGTGAGATATTCAGTTGCAATTTGCTTGTTTAAATATTTTGTCGTAATCTACGCCGACAAATTGGAATGCAGATGCCACAGATTAAACAATGATTTTCATGACAAGTGTTTTTAATAGTATAAAATCGGGATATGTAAAACAATTAATAAAATTTACTTTGTTAAAAAATTTAATGAAAAATATGCCAATCAAATTTGTTGATAATTTATTTTTAAAAATTGATATTAAATTTAAAAAATTCTTTATAAGAAAATCTTATACAAAATATATTTAAAATTTGTCGTAATTGTCTTATTTTTTGATTAATTGATATTAATAGATATGTTCTTGTCTTTATTTTTTATTTGTCATTTCATTCTTCTTAATATTATGAATATTATGAATATTAACATATTGAATACAAGTTTTTTATATTGAGATTTAAGGTATAACATTTTTTTCAATATTTTTTTCAATATTCGAAAAAATATACCAAGAGAATCTGTAAGCCACGTTAAACGCTCATGTAATTGCTTGTCAATACTGTAACGTCACAGAAGCACAATGACGTGTCTAACGATACATAGAACTGACATCGTCATGCAAAAGATTAAAATGTTTTACTATACGTAGCATAAATTCCTGTGAATATTATAAAAATGTCCGGGTCCTGTCCGAAAAAAATCTAATAAAAATGTTATACCTACAGAGAGGATAGATAGAGGATGTTATACCTACGTAGAGAACGCATATTACACATCAAAATTTTAATCAATGTATTTGCGTTTTTTATTTGCTTTAAGCACTGATAGAATAAACCAAAATAGAAGAATATATTTATTGATTTACCTAAGGATTATATTTTTCCGTAAAAATACTTAATCTAACTTATAAACTGTCTCACAAACTAACTTACATTCTATCTTATCCACTAATTTAACCGCTAACTTGATCGTTAAACTAACCTACCTATACACACGCTCTAATCCCTTTAACCACTGATATTAATTATAGATACACGATATAGTTTCTAAATATTATGGTGCTGCAGCAAAAACAGAAAATCATCGAGCAGCCGGCTAATTATAAAATTTAGCAATCTCACGCAAACGGATTATTTTTCATTTTCCTTATTATCTTATCAACTATGATCTAGAAAATCCGGCAGTGCATCTGCTCCCGAAAAAAAGCATCAGCGCTTATCACGAACGATAGAGAAGTGGCAGAGGTTTAAGCGATCCAAGGCACGCACGATTCATTAGGAGGGTACAATCTAGTGTACCAATCGCATCCAGTGACTCTTCTCTCTCGTTTTCTTTCTCTATTCCGTATATATAATCATTCGAAAAAAATTCTAGTGTGTCTGTGTAGAGAAATCTGTGAAAGAAAAAAATGGCAAAATAACTCTCTTTCCTATCAGTTATCGAGCGGTTCGATCTTTCAAATGCCGGCCATCGATCGGATCAAATCGTGCGGTTGTTGCGGAAGAAGTCGATATGCTTCGACCCTCCAAGATAAAATAAGCTTTTGTGTACGGCGAGTGTAGATGCGCGACTGTACTATATGTTACTTCTTCCCTTCGTATTGCTGCCTGTCCGATTATCGATACATCTCTCGCGCGAATTAAACAACCTTCTGAATGAACAGTTTCGTGCCGCGGTGTTGTACACTCTATATTTCCCATTCTTCTTAATTTACCTAACATTCTCCGATAAATTGACGAGAAGTTATAAATATTTTATCAAAAAATTAATATTTTACCTTGTTAGTACAAAAATGATCGCAAGAGTTCAGAAAAACAATGCTCTGTAAATTGTTTTACTTTAAATTAGTTATATAATTAGTCATATATATTGTAAATTTTTTTATTAATGGTAGATAGGAGCATTTGAATAAAATAATAAAATTTATGTTCGCCATTTCAATTTTTATTCTTAATTAGCCACAATATATTATGTATCGCGTATAAAACGGAAAAATCCTACATTAGAAAAAAGAGAAAGAGAAAAGAAAGAGAATTCACTTTGTTATTACGTAAGACTATATTAAAGCAGCCTTGACGATGAAACTAGCCACGACGTCATACACGTTTAATTAGCTAAACTTTCGTTGTGCTAAAATTATCACGGTCTTTACCCTACCTGTATGCACTTTATCAAATATTTGCGTCCTCGCACATATACGTGAAACTTGACGAGCGTGCTCGTCTTATTATTATTCCAGCGTCTTTCGTGAATTTCGATCGATACGCTCTCGTACTCTGACGAGAGGAATTTATTTATTATCGTTCAACCGAAATTGATTCAGGATCGTTGCTACATTGAGCAAGAATCGGCCAGAACCGAAAAAAAAAAAAAATAAAAAAAAAAAAAAAAAAAAAAAAAAAAACTGAGACAACCTGGATTATTTACTAATCCGATCCGTCGCGATAGAAAAATCGCGCCATCGTTTCGTTTTGTGCGCGTTTGTGTACACATGTGTACACACACACATTGAGAACAAGATGAATCTTATTTTCCGCCTAATAGCGAAGACAAGGACAGAAAGGTGAGACACGTCAGCTCGGTCACCGTTATGGCGATATAATGTACAGAAACTGCTGTGGACTTTTTATGACAAAGCGTGCGAAATTTATGTGCAATATGTGGCGCATCGCCTTTCCTGCAGACAAGAGAAAAGAAAAAATCGCGCGTTTGCGCGAGCACACAGGGGGAAATTATGGACTTTATAACGCCGTCGACAAAAACATTTGGGGAGAGAAAAAAAAAGTGATGCAGAACCGAAATATTACAACTGTCCAAGATTTATACAACGATAAATAAATCCGTGATCGCGCGCCGCATACTTCATTGGATAGCCGCGTCAAATAACTTTGATTTTTGCCGATAACTTGCGCTTAACGAACTTATTTCTACGGCAAGCTTCAGACGTACCGCTATAACGTTTTTATCTCATCTTCGTCTCTGATTTAGACGCACTGTTCGCGTTTAACGTTTCTCGAAAATTGCAAGAAACAAGAAAAGGCGAGACTGAAATTAATGCTTCAGTCACAACAATTCGCTAAAGCTGTGAATTATGTAGCGTTTATATTAGAGAAAAATCAATTATATTTAGTATCACTTATTTTCTGAGTGAATGTAATATAATAAATTAGAAATCATCTAAGTCTTTTAAAGTAAAATCACTTTATAACGTGATAATATAAGACGCATATTTTATATCTTGCACCAAAGAATTTCAAAATATGCTGATAGAGTAAAAAATCTGTAGCCCGAAGTCAAAGCCTAAGAGCTTTTTGCATGACCTCGCAACACCGTCTGCATGTAGAAACGTCTATTTGCACAACGTACAGTGCGTTCAACGTCGGCGCTTCTGTACGGAACTGTGGTAAAAAAAATACCGCTAACGTTTTTATTCTTCTCGTAGAAAATTTTCAGAAACGTCAGCAACATATAATTTTATTTTAAAATCTTTAATTCCAACAGAATGTATGTCAAATTGCCACGCCATGCGCCTAATCTAATAATAAGTGTATTGTGAAGGAGGAGAAAGTACAAATATTAATTTTTTTTATACAAGAGAATGCCCGGACTATATCATAAAACGTTTTTTTACGAAAATCAACGGTGGGAGTGAACAATAATTTTCATAGCCTTTAAAGCGTCTACTTCTCTGGGAACCCCACGTAGAAAATTGTTTCTTTGTCGAGCGAAAGCGCGAGTCACTCTTTGCAACTAGACATACACGAAAGAAACTCTACGTTGCTGTATATTGACTTGGTAGAAAAGGCCGTCTCTCGTTCTCTTACTTTCTGCCGATCTCTCCCGCCTCGAGCAGCTCTGAGGACTGGGATTGCGGGTCAGCTGTCATTTCCCAGGCAGAACAAATAGCCGTAGCGACCATCATGACCTCCCCTAAACTCATCCACCGATAGTTAATTCCTGGGGTGCAGAATATTTACTCGGCTACTAGCTACCGACTTACTTTCGCGATCTTTCTCCGTAATACAGACGGACCATATATCGAACAATCCGTTTACAAATTAGTCAGTCAAAGCTGCTTTTAAATATATCAATAAGATGAAGAAGCAAAATGATTATACAAAAGCATTGAAATATACGCGAGAAAATAGACTTTTTTTAAAAATAAAAACAACTTGATTAATTAAGGCGAAATGATGTATGACAGTTTGTTTTTATCAATCTTGAATCGTACTGTTTTCATCTAAAATACAAGTATTCATTTTTCTCTTTCGCAATAATTTTTATTTTTTATTTTTATTTTTTTTAAGAATTGAAAAGCAGTCGAACTTTTTGTTTGAGAATGTTTGACAAGATATAATTGAAAGGCAATACAGTGGAAACTCTCGTATCCGAACTAATAAGAAGACAAAAGTGGCCGGATATTGGAATTATCGGATAATAGAACAATCATTTTCTTTTGCATTAAACTTTATTTATTCAAACAGAAATCAATAAAAAATGGTAGGTTGTATCAAAATTTACAATTTGGTGCAATATTTAAGGATTCCATTTCTTTTTGGCTGCTAAGTCACATAAGTTTTTTACCATAAGTAACGTTCGGATGATAGAAATACGTTAGAATGTTCGGATAATGGGGGTTCGGATATGGAAGTCTCTACTGTACATGCAGATAGAAGTAGATATGTAAAGCAAACTGTGAACAAGAGTGTGCGAATGTTTACGGAGTGCATAACGAGAGATCTGACATCATTGGTTAAGTCATTGCTGGAAAAAAATGCAAAAAAATATACGCTTAATATAATTCAAAATTGCGCGAGTAAATATATGTATATACATATTCTATATGTGCAATTTGAAGCGCGTACGCGAACACGTCATACATTACTTGAATATATGCAAGCTTTCAACGGGGTTTCTCTCACACATTATATATGCATATTCGACATTTCTGCGGTTACACGGCACATGTACGCCGCGACTATTATACATGTAGCTTATACGTAACATTTTCCGTTGCCAGAACCGTAGAAAAATACATTCGGCGTCTCGTTTAACGGCGTAGATTTGTCGAAATGGTATGTTTTATTTCAAGCTTCGGCGTTTATACGCCAATCCGATGTTTATCGAGCAAAAAGGTGCATTACGAAATAACGTGCAGCGAATAAATTGCCGTGGAAATATTTTCGTATCGTGTTCGTGCCCTCGTTTACTCTGATAGGTGTGTGCGAATTTACTTCAAATTCCTTTTACGTGGGTACTTTCGCGATCGAACGGCGCGGTTTTTAAATCGCGTTTTGGATCTGTATTTGCCCTATGTGTGTGCCTAACTTAACTGGTGTCTGGTCCACATTCCACAATATTATTGAGTCGAAAGAATCTGCCGGTCGATAAATGATTCATAGTAACCATCTTAATAGTTACGCGAATTTTGCGAATTTAATATTCATAGTGCCCTACATTTTATATAACAGTATAAATAATAGATAATTATCGATAAATATCTGAAAAGTGAATTTAAAAAAAATATAAAAACAGTTGAATTTAGATAAATGTTATTGAAAAGACCAAATATTAATAAAAATATTACATTCGATTTATTCAAGTCAAACGTGCGCATATTTATTTATTAATAAAGATATTAATGTCGATGTAGTCCTCGTCACTCATCCACCTGTAATTATGTGCTAAAATAAAAATGGCACGTTGTATAAATTGATACTGGCGTTAAGAAGATAATTTAATAGAAGATAATTTATGTTCGAATGAGTTTTTTATTTTACGCCGCGCGGCTCATCGGCGAAAACGGCCGCGGAATAAATTAAACGCTTTAAAATTACCAAAAGCCAGTGATAACCTTCAGCTTCTTGGGAAAACGAAAAATTTATGATTGTGCGGAGAACGCGTGGCGCAAAGCTTTTACGCCAAAATTCGACATCCTAAACGGGTTTGAGGAGCGTCAGATCAGACGCCAGATAAAACACCGCGTCGGTCAGCATCTAGCAGGTAAACCGAATCGGCAAGTAATACGGCAAGTCACGCTGCGCTCGGTCCCTCGCGGCAGGAATATATAGTTAGATTCTTGCGATTCGAGAACCGGTTTTTATCGAGGCTTAACAGCATCCCTTAACAATCCATTTGTATGAAAATGCTTTATCCAGCCAGATTTTGGGAAGATATTGGTATTGACGACGGTTCTACTGACGGCGGACATCCTCTTCCTCGAAGTTTACTTGTCGGGTAATTAACCTTAGTAACCTGACGTGCCTTCTGTCGTGGATGTTATCGATCAAAACGTATCCGACTAAATCTTTTTCCCGTGATATTGAAAAAGGACAAAAACGTAATTAAAAGATTTTAGCATCGACGCATGTGATATTTTTGCCCCTGATCGCATGACTCATCTCTCTTGTATATAAGGTGCAACTAAAGTTCATAATCATTGCTATTATTGTCACCTCGATCGAAAATCAACCTTGTTAGCAAGACTGACAAGGAGAATTTGTCCGCTGTCTTCGGACAAATTCTCCTGCTTTGTTTACTTTGCGGCTGTCTGATTTTAAGTAACAGCCCGGTAATAATCGTATTTTGCTGTCACAGAAACGATTTTGGGCTTTTTTGTATCGTTTCTGAGTCCCTTAGGTGGAGACCACAGATACGTGGCAGGAAGAATGGAATAGGAACTATATTGTGCATCGTGAATGTCTACCATCATGTGTCTGTTGTGACACAATCTTTTACAAACCGAATTTGTAACATCGGACAAACGTTTATTTTTGTCAATTCTTTCTCACAATAAAAAAATATTAAATTAAGCCAAAAAATATATAAACCAAAAACTGTATAAAATGTGTTGAGTTAAAGTAATTTGGGTCATCATTTTTGTATCAATGTTTTTTTCTTGCATTTGCAAGAAATATTTAGTTTTATCATAATAATATAAACCATATGCAAATATGTTTACAAATCGAACCGAAATAATGATATTTAATTATTAATAAATTAATAACACACACATTCTAAAACGTTCCATAAATAAATACAACAGAAGCGAAGTTATGAAAACCATACTTATGTAGCCGTTAAGAATACGTTCATGAGTATTGTTGGGGATATTATCCATTAAAGAGAGTTTTTGAGTGCTCACGAGAGTGTGCAACATAACGGACTAAATTCATCAGCGACGAACAAAGTCTTCTTCGTGCCAGAGATACGCTTCATCGACTAGACAAATCGCAATGTCTCTAAACATCGTCGTCAACGACCGGCTGTTATTCGGCTTTTACGAAATTCAAATATAAACCACGCTCTCTCTCGCTCTCTTTTATCGACGACTATCGGCTCGAGTTACGTACTCTCGTGGGAAGCGCTCGTTATTATTTACATCCGATCGAGAGACAGACGTAAGACGCGTGGCAGCCTATAATCAGCGACGTATTACTTATCCTCGCTCGGAATTGCATGCAATCCAACGCGGCGCCAAGCGCGAGACCGAGCTTTATCGGAGCAAGCTCAATAAAAGAGCCAACGAACAACCTCGCAAGCTGTAATGAGCACTTGCGAAAACTCGCGGATGAATTATCAAATATCGAATAATCACTTGAGCTTTTTATCACAAAATAGATTTTTTCACACAGAAAAAATTTTTTTGGCTTGTTTTTCTCTTGAGTCTGCAACATTCATAAATTAATCCTCTTTTCATTTCCACTAGAAACATATTAATCATTTAATACGACTCGTCGATATTTAAATGTCTTTAATCGATGTTTAACTATTTCTTTAATATTTTAATAAAAAACATGAATTGTTTTTATAAGATTAATCTTGTTTCTACATAAATCAAAAGATGTTTAAATACAGTAAAACTTGTTTCAGAAGTAATTACGAAGACTGTGATAAATGAATTTGATTGATTCAAACTGCTTTTGCGTACGCGCGCGCGTGTGAGTTAATTTTAAATCCCGTTGCAAGTCATCTTTACTTTTTCTGTATCTGACACACTACACACGATCTAGATCTGTAATCATATTTCCCGCGATGTTTCTTTATTATATAACTTATAAAGAATTTAGCTATAAATAGATGTTTCTTTGACTGTAACTCAGTGGGATGTGATATAACTACTGTTTTCTACTTTAACCGATGACCGATTCGTCGCAGTCACGCCGGTTCAAGACGACGCATTGAAAAGCGGAAGAATTTTTTCTCTTTATTTTTCTTTTATAAGCCGTAGGCGTTGTGTTTCTTCTGTTTTTACGTGGCTTTTTTTTCACTGCGAGTACTCTCAACGCAGTGAGGATATTCAGTTCCGTAGCCGTTCACAATGAACGCTAAATTCAACATGGTTTCCCTTTGCCGCGCGATATTTTCAGCGAAGGACTATACCACGAAGAAGATAGTCAGATACGAGTGCATAAAAGAGAAGAAATCGCCAACAATGAGCTAACAATGAAGCATCGTGCACCCTGCTGCCTGTCAACCGCTAGACTTCTCCGTTTTGTGAGGAACCTATTTATATATTTTCCTAACATACCTGACTCGACTGAAGTCAGAGTTTCTCAAGTTTGCGTTTTTGCTCGATGAGAAATCCACAACTCTCAATACATGTAAACATTTTACGTGCAAAATGATAGAGATACTTATTTTCAACGAAACCGCGTGACAAAAGATTGTACCAAGTACTGCGATTTTACTGCGCCTCATTGACGTTCGTAAATTTTGAATCAAAAAAATTATTTTGAAATTAAAAACTAAAAGTTTAGAGATTTTCTCAATTATTATTAATACATTATATTACGTTATATTTAAAATACTAGCTCAATTAAAAACAAAATGTTCACGCAGATAGAATATATGGATTTTACATGAAAGCAACTATCTGAATCGTTTAAAATTATCTGTAAATAAATCTTACCATTCTTTAAATTGTTCTTACAAACTAAATTCTATTTTTGAAAAGATATTAATTGTATACGTATATATACGTGAACATATTAGCTCGAGCAGAGAGCAGAGCCGCTTGTCTCCGACGGAATGAGCATCCCTGGGAATGTTTCTTGAACGGCACAATACGGAATAATAGGATTACATAAACAACGGCAACAAGGTATTGTGGCCAGGTAGGTAGGTAGAAAGATAGGTAGGTAGGTAGAGAGAGATATAGGAATACAGTAAAGAAGGTAGGTCGCCTACCTTCCGAGAGAGAAGACAGTCGCCTTAGGTGCCAGAAGTGCAGTTGGCCGGGAGACATTTGCCAGATTGCATTCCGCATTGAACTGATACTTTGTGGATTTCGGACAATAAAACCGCTACCACACCATCACTACTGCCACCAACACACAGCGTTGTCGTGGCTGCTTCAACCCTCCGCCGTGCGGTTAGCTTCATTCAAGCGACGCGACGTTCCCCTTCAACAAGACACCACGAAACACCATTACGGGACGGGTAACACCACCACCACTAACACCATCACCACCCTTCGAGAAGATTCTACGGTGGCTGCGTCTCTCGCACCCCAGTCAATAGCCGATGCATTGTCAAAATATTGGCGGCGATCGAATCGTGCGTTTCATTGTGTGCTCGCCTCGGACTGACTTTTTCCAAAGGCGAGGCGCCTTTGGCGGGAACGAGCTGCAATTTTCCAAGGGCTTTTCTACGAGGCTTCACAACTGCTCTTCTCCGGCTACACACTCCGGTTGCTATTCGCGGTTTGCGGTCTGCGGTCGTCCACTATCTACGGTCGTCCTACTGCATTTGCATAGCCAAGAGCATGTGACTTTTTCTGTATCCTTTTAGCAAACTCTTCTCTCTCGTCTTGGTACGAAGAGCGTCGATGTGTAAGCTTACAGCATTGGTAACTCAAGATACTGTTTGTTCGCTCGTGATAAACACGGTAATTGCACACTTCCTGCTCGCGCCAAATGTTATGGCCGACATGAAAGCACTTGAACACTGTCTATAGAGAACAATTGAGATATTGTGTGTATTGTACAATTATATACACATATTGAAGCACTTCAATAGATTTAAAAATATTTATTTCTTAAATATAATAATTATAAATATCTATTGTTTCTTATGTATAAAGTAAATATCCATTTTTTCTAATTTTTAATAATGTAATTGTAATATAAAAAAGAAGTATAAGAATATTTTCCTGGTTGTTATTATGTGATAAAAGTTTCTTTTTAGCGTTCACTTGTGTAATTTAGTTAGTAAATATGTGCAATAAAGATGAAAACCATTTTTCAATAAACACAGTGTATAGAGTTTCAGTGGAAAAAAAAGTACGTTGCATTTACCCCGAATTTATCTAGTCGTACCAAAACTGGATATATACTCGCGACAAATTTCAACATGTAAAACGCAAGGCAATTCATTCTAAATCAATGTGTGCAATATACATGAAGTAGTATTTACGAAGCGTCAACGATGTCATCGCTTTTTTTGATCAAGATAATCATCAATATGCGCTCTGGAAAGCTTTGATACGTATTGCAAATATTTCTATTTTATTGATCAGCGCGGTTTATCAATCAAACATACGTCATATTTAACGTTCGTATACATTTTTGCACACGCCATTGCAAACGCAACTTTCGTTTAATTTAAAAAGCAAATAGAAATTTCAGAAAGCGAATCCGTTCTGAGAGAAATCATGTTATATTTTGAAATACTCTTGTATGTGTATATCTCGTAACTAGAGAGTATATAAAATCCTTTATTTCAAATAATATACATAAATAACCACTTGGTAATAAAGTGCAAAATCTCTTGGACATTTAAAAATAATTTGCAGATTAAAAATATGATGCGCTATTTTTCTTGCGCTTGAACGATTGAAAAACCGTCCAAACATTGATTTTCCGTCATTACTTCCGTCTCGGCTTCGTCATCGCGATTTCGCAGTCATGAGAATTCAAAGCGACGAGAACGAGCCGCGGCGCTTGGCGCGACTTGAAAAAGAAGCACAAAATCGCTTATATGTATCGTCGATCGTCGAGCGACGTCCTCCGGCAAACCGCAAACTACCGGCCATATAACCGCGACGCGGTAGGGACAGTTTTGAAAAACGCGCGAGCCGGCGAGGCTGAATACTCTATCTGGAATAGGCATTCCACGAGCGTACACCGGTCTCCGGATAATCACGCGCATCAATTACTCCGCAAATTATGATGCGCATCTGCGACGGCGAACGATTTATGACGAAAATTGGATGTTCGCTTTATCCCGTCAACTATCTCGCCGCGGCTCTCATTTTTTACGCGCGGACCTAACTCGCTTTTAACGGTTATTCTTTGAAAAAATATCCACATGTGTGACCGACAAATTATCTCGTATCTTTTTTCATGTGCGGATGTTCATGTCATCTTACAATCGCCTGTAAGTAGTAATTTATGTAAAAAATTGTGCGACATACATATGTAGATTTGCGTCAAGTGCGTGTGAAAAACAACTAAGAATTAAGAAATTAAGTGTGTAAAAAAAGTATTAAAAATATTTATTTTTTTATCATTTCTAATTATTTTAAAGCATATTAAACACTTGTTATCTTAATATTTCATTCAAGTATCTACTTCTTTACAAGCATGATATGAGTTTTTTTCTGACAGAGCTGGGTCAGAATATATGCATCATTCCATTACATATCATATATTCCACGAACTATCCCCACAAAGCATCGTAACCCTATATTATGGTATGTCATATAGGATTCACGACGCCGAATCTCAAGGGGAAGTGAACCCGAGTTGCGAGTCTCGAGTTACGCACATATCCCCCTTCAGAAATTTCGGAAGCTGCTGATGGCGTCTCGAAGGCGTCGAAGCTTCGTCTGCGAACGCAAAACGTCTTAATTATGAAATGTTATTTCGCTTCGATCTCTCGGCGTTCTTTCAATAATCATGAAATTATTTTTGATCGAAGCGATTTTGTCGATTGCTCGCCGCTCGTGCATGATCGCGATCTTGGATGCCTTTCAGTTTTTACGCACGGTGCTTGAATCTGATTCGATAAATTGGCAATAAACGCTTTCTCGCGATGCAACGTCCGAGATATTGATGAGTGATAGACCGTTATTTAATTAGTTTATATACTATTATACAATGTTATAGATTTCATCGTGTCTAAAAACAACTTTTCCGAGATAAAATTCATAAATTGCCCAAAAGATGACTTCGTTAAAGTTAAATTATTCAAGCAACGGCAAATAATTTAATTAAAAAAATTTGTTTTCTTTTCTTTTAAAAAGTAAACCTTAAATTTTGAACCAAAAAATTTGGATTATTTATTTTGTACACTTAATATTTGCCGAGAATATTAACCGCATTAAGAGTGATCTGCATGAACATCTGACGTACGGCGCGTGCAAGCAATGTCCCATCTGCCGTCTTTTATCCCATTTCTGCCTTTCAATACATTTTCGAGCATTGCACGACGGACTAGCGTAAAAGCTTTTAGCGTGCTTCTGCCGAATGTAGAAATTCCACAAATATTCAGTGTTGTGTCGTTTGATTACTATTTTAATTTATGCGCGGAATGTATGAAAATACGTATAAATGTATTTAGAATTTTAGTATGCAGTCGAGAAATACAAAACGTTGTCCTCATATTGAAAACTCGCAGAGTCGACCAGAAAATCGGTCTAGAATAAACTCGGTCTTTCTAATGAGATTTCTTCCTTTATCTAAGCATTCGTTGTGTGTGTGTGTGTGTGTGTGTGTGTGTGTGTGTGTGTGTGTGTGTGTGTGTGTGTGTGTGTGTGTGTGTATGTGTGTATGATAAAAGTCGCCACACTCGCGGATGGCGACATATTCTGCGTGCTTTACCTCTCGTATTCTTTGTTAGCAAGAGATATAGTGTATAAAGCGTGACAAAACGCGCAGACTTAAGAAAGTCTACGTTTTGTCAAGCGGCAACATTTGGACGACATTTGTGGCAAACGAGTCGTGACGACGGCCGGGCCCAATTCAAAAGAATATTCACAATAAGCATTCCGCGGAACGATTCTTTATTTTTCAGGTGTCTTCACCGTGTGTGATCGTGTGATGTGTCATCGCACGAAATCACTCGGTCTACTACCTAAAAACATACAGCTGAAGACGCACAGCAATAATGAAGTATAGCGGCGAGCGAGCGTAACGGTGAACGCGATTTTGTCTCCGGTCCGGAACCGTGACTTTTGTGTTCCGAAAAGATGCATTCCGGTGATGATGTAACACGGTGACCGGTCCGTCGACCGATGTTGCAGTTAATCTGTGCGTAACGAAAGAGTAATGACCCCAGCGATATGATATCCCGGCCTCTATGTGATATCCCGACCTGTATCCCACGGGCTAGTCCGCAGGATATTTGCATTATGCAACGCGCGCGACATTCTTGGAAATTCACGGAATATGTTACATAATGCTAATGAGCGCTCGACATTGTATATAATGAAGTTGTAATAGTGAAATAATAAATAATAAATGTTTACAGAATTACAGCACGCATGGCGCGTGTGAACACCATTACGTGAACAGTATTCGTTTATTTGAATTACGTGATTTAATCGTGCTAATCATACAGAACGGAAATTTGCAAATATTTTAGAAATTATACGATACGCTAATAATCGTTATAATTTTGCAACCAGCTACCGTGTAACACAAATTGATCGTCGATTAGATATTTTAATAATACACGTAATGCACCTAAATACATGAGTAGACATGAAGGACTGACAAATGTTCGGCTAATTTTCCTTCCGTGATGACATAAGGTCGATGATGCGATCCTAGTAGCACGCTGCGCGCACAAACAAGTAACAACCTTTCATAGCTCAAGCACGCTCTGCCGCAGTATGGCTCTCTTTTTTTCTCCCCCTGACCCTTCAATTTAATCAGCTTCATTCAGTTCACCAAAAAAACAACCTGCCACATGGTGACCATTGTGGTGCACTGTATGTTATTAACGACAGTGTCCGAGTCTAAATCGTTGTCATCTCGTTCGTTTTTTTTATAGCAATACGGCTCGCTATCACCACCGTGAATAAACATCGGAATCCACCATATGCACTCACGTACTTCTTTTGTCATTATTGTCATTTGTTACACAAGACCCGTTTTTTCGCTCGTCGATGCAGAAATTCTGCGATAGTGAACGACGCATATCGATAGCGCTCGTAATATAAATTACTCTGGCATTAGAGAGAGATATACGAAAAATTCGTGCAATCCTTGCCAATATGAGAAAATTTTATCGTTTTCTTGGCGTAAATATATATCTCAAGTGCTTCTTCTCTCTTTGTCTCTGAACCGCCTCCATCACCACCACCTTGGCGACCATCCAAAGATGCGGATTCTCGCCCTTCGCGCAAAGTGGAACAGAGAATTCGGCAATAAGTACTTCGATAAAACTTGCTTCACTTCGATAATGGATTTTCACTGTGTCCCAAAAATTTCTGGGAAATAAATGCATTGCATATTTAAATTACCCGTCTTCCGCGTCCCATCACTTAAATTTAAGAGACGTTTCCTTTTTAGGTATTAAAGCACGATAGGCAAACCGCGTTGTTACAAGTTACAAATTATCGACCATTAAATTTATGAAATCTCAATTAAAGATATTTTGTGTTACCATGTACATCAATAGCAGAAAACAGTTAAAAAATTAATAAAACTAATAAATACAGTTTTTACTATTTTAAGGTTTGAAAAAAAAATTATAATAACACGTATAAATAAAAACGCATCTTATTGAACACTTTATTAGATAGATTTAGGCGAGTGCGTACAGTCAGTAGAAGTTGATTTTATATTTCATTTACCAGATCACTGAATATTAAAAATCCTAATGATTATGAATGCTCATTGAATGAGACGCATAATGACCGGAGTTTTGAAGAGTGAATTTGATTGAAATTTCCTTTGTAGATTTGATTGAACTCACAGCCGAATATTAAATTCGACAATGTTCAAAATCAATGAGAGTCTATTGAGATTCATCCGAGGCGGATAGCGTTCGGTGATAATGACGAAGATGACTGTAGCAGTTTCAATGATTAACGACTATCGAGCGCCGGTCGATTGAATTCGATTTGTCTTCCCGGACGCCTTGGGTAAAGCCTTGGGTAATATACTTTAATCATTTTGACGTTTTCTATCGAAATAATGAGTTTACACGGCAATCGACGGATTTTACGTGACAGAATGATCTGCCTAACTTGATCGTGATCGATGAATCGCAATTAAGCGTCTATGAAGATGTTACTACGTTGCGCCTGGAAAAAGAGCGAGAATACCGGTGAGACTAATAATTTGTTCATTATATGGTTCCGTTGCTTTCGTATTAATTATATGTCTGCATTACGCGTTGAGAGACTAAAATATTGCTCGAATTGCCATACTGATTGTGAGTGTCGAATTAATGGCTTCCCGACGGGGTGTGAACGATCGTTTCAGATCTCGTAAAATATCTCTACAGAATACGAAAATCGGGAGTTCCCCCTGTCTTTGATTCGTTGGAGAGAGTATCGCGGCGATACACCCCTCGAAATTGCACCAATGCAAGTCCGCGCGTGTTGTACATACAAATCTACATTGGCGCAAGAGATTTAAGGCGTTCGCATTGTGTAACACAAGAAAAAAAGAGAGGGAGCAACATAAGTCCCACAAAATCCCGATCATGAAAACGTCTATTTCGGGGATCACTTTGTCGCGATTACATTCCTACCCGATTCGTATACATACATACATATATGTCAATCCGTGGATGTCGTGGTGAATGTTCGTGATACGGCTTTGAGATACCCGAATATCTGATCGACTCGTCGATCTACCTTGTCAAATAGACAGGAAATCTCTGAATATCTCTGGAGAGACTGCGGCATTCGCAGAAATTGCTATTAAAGCCATTGGCATATCTATGATGAAACACGTGTATCACAGATATACTTTCAAATATCAAGAATAAGCTTTCCGTCAAAATTATTAAAGAAAAATAATAATTATATTAAGTAATCGATTTTTATCATTATAAATGAAGTTTTATTTATTTATTTATTTATTACACATTAGTTCAAGAAATGTATTCCATTACGTATGTCTATATACTATGTTTTATGTTTTACATTTTAAGAATTATCATAAAAAGTTTTGTGTATAATTAATATATTTCGTGAAAGATAAAATTTACAACTTCAAAAAAAATATCTCTTGTCTTTGAATTGTTAGCTTCAAGCCACCTTAGATATTCCTAAATAGCTGCTGGCGGCTATTCACGATAGAAAATTTACTTATTAGGTACATACGTACCACACGCCAAGAATTTCTGAGATTATCTAAAATTTTCAGATATCCCGGAACATTCCAAAACTCGGGGCACATCTTGTAATCGATTGGCAAGAAGTCGCCGTAGGCGATCTACAAAATCAATTCACAATATCTTCGAGGTAATATGCCGCGCGTTCTGTGGCTATAATCTCATATATTATAGCTGCAGAAGATTCATTTACCAATATCTGACTATATAACTTCAGTTTGTTCGATAAGAGATCTTATACTTGCAATCGGTTTCCCAACCGAATATTTCAACCTCGATATTTGCCGATATTTTGCGTTGCGTAATACTATGTTGAGACTCGAGTGTCATAATAAGACCAGAATATAACAAAGCAACAAATACGAGAGCTTCATCAAGATAATATCTATACGGATGATCAAATATGCAATCAAATAAATATTAAGTCGACGATTTAAAAGTAATTTATTAAATTAAAAAGATACTTTGTGTTACTTCTTATTGACTTTTGTACAATATAACTGATTTTATTGATTAAATAGTTAATAAACTAGTAAATTAAGAATACAAAAATTAATAATTATTACTTCTTCTTACTCTTACATGTATACGCATTTTTACAGAATAACAATCAATGTGTTTTAAATTTGAAATAAAACTATCGCGTCTTCTTTTTTTATCAATTTTATCAATTTTGCACACGTAACTTATTGTTAGAGACACATACATTTCTTAAACTAATTTGTAATAAATAAATAAATAAATAAATATATATATATGTATATATATATATATAATAATATATATATATATATAAAATATTCGTGGTTTCCTTAAAAGTGATAAATTACTACTCGCTAATGTGTGACTATCGTATACCTACATTTTCCGAATTATTTTTATTTTGTTCTCTTTTCAAATAAACGTTCCAGTATCTCAGAACATCAGTATTCTTGAAGTGGCGCCAATCGTACCGCTCAAATGCTACTCTCAAACAAGTATGAAACTTTTATTATCTAATCACGCGTTTGCTAGCTGAATCCATTTACTGAATCCGTTTCGATTTCTACTATTATTTTGTTGTCTACGTGGAATATTTTTTCATAGATGTCAAGCAACAAACGTAGTCTAGCTATATAGAGATCATCGAGATCTTTTCTAAAAATGACACAAAGGTGCGACGATAAATAGGATGAGAATGCTTCATTGACTGGCCAATATACACGTTAATCGCCATCCAGAAGCGGCCTTTATTCGCAGACCTTCTTGCACGCCACATTGACGACGATAAAATGAAACACAGGGGCGGTCTGCAGGCGGTCTTTACAGCACGAAAGCTCCGCCTGCAAAGCCAGCCAGTTGACGGTGGATGCACGAGAGACGTCAACTTCTCTTCGTGGCACCTACTTACTTTTTCGGTCTTATCCGTCCATCCGTCCGTTCATTTTGTTTGGCAGCGTTTCGAGGGGCAAGCGTTCTCTCGCTTCACCTTCTCGGACGCGCCCTTCGGTCATATGCTAATGCCCGCGGGATTTCGTGACGCGATATAGTTTTTGTCGTTAACCCTGTCGTTGACCTCTTCCTTGTTTTTTTCTCAATATGTGCCTGTGAGTGAAAGTAACGCGAACCTTTTGCAGTCGTCTCGATCTGATCTCGTTTGACCTTGTACACAGACCGATCGATCTTGCCACTGGAGTGTAAACGAAAATTTTTATGAACAATGTCGTTCGCAATTCTTCTAGAAGACGATTTTTCCAAAATCGATTATCGGTTTTACGAATCTTACGTTCGTCCGCTACTCTTTCTAAATTCCCATGTGTGTGGGACAAAATTTGGACATTTCGCTACTACTTTCTTCCTTCCTGTCGTCGCAAGAGAATGACTTGCGAGCGAGCAAACAAGAAAGAGAGAAAGAGAGAAAAACAGAAACAAAGAGAAAGACACTTTGCAAAACGGAAAATAGAAATTTTGTGGGTAAGTTCTTTTTGTTTAGAAGTCTGTTTCTCTGTCCAATAAAGCAAAAAGAAAAATCTTTCACAATCAATTAATAAATTTCTTCGTTCAGTTAATATAATTATACAAAACACCATTTATTTAAATTGACTTAATTAAAATTTGTGTTTTAACTTATTATTATATCTTCAATACTTTTTACGCTTATTTTATAGCATTTAGGTAAAAGCATAATTTTGATAATCGAACTACTGCAGTTTGAATCTGAGATCTAGAACAGGCAATGATTTAATTATTAATATCAGTAGCATATGCCTTTTAAAAAGGCACATCTTTTATAAAGATTACTTTTTATAGTTGTTTAATATATACTTATTTAATAACAGCGTTTTTTTTTTAAATAGTCTTTTATGCGCGATAAGCGTGCAAGAAAAAAATATTTTAATATAAAAGAACATCACATTCAAAGACCTAACCGCGCTCCTTACATAGAACCAGAGCAAACATAAATTTCGAGCAGATAGTACGCACAGTGCTGAAACAAAGAAAGACTTCTCCCAGATACACCTAAAACCGCCACGGTTATTTAGATCTTTCATTTTCTCGCAGACAACTCAAAGATTTTGTCATCTATCGAAAAAAAAAAAAAAAAAAAAAAAAAAAAAAAAAAAAAAAAGAAAAAGAGAATTTATTCAAAGAGAAGTGTTCATTTTACATAGCTATAAATTTTTTCTTAGCATAGATATCTACGCTCACATATCTGCATACGACTCTCTTTCTAGCGATTTATATTTTCTTAACATTATTTCGCTTAGCTCATTAAGTACGTAAATGTAACTTTACTAAGAACATTTTAATCTTGCAAGTTTTATGTTTTTTGGAAAGAAAAATCAATATGTTCTATGACCGCAACGATAAAAAAGATTCAGGTAATTCAAAAGCGCGCTCGTTTATCCGCTCGTTCACGCTTAGCGAAAATACGCTCATATAGTAGCGATACGCTCCGTTACTGTTCCTTGCACTTAGTCACACTGATAAAGTATTCCAATTGCGACGCAAGGCGATTTAATCCAGTAGAGTGACGAGGAATGATATCACGGTGACAAGCTATAAATACATAATGAAGTGTGGAAACCTTCCGTATATATATGTTTAAATCCATAAATGCCTCCATCTGTCATCGTGAGTATGCGCGCGATGTACGACTTCGAACTTATAATCCCGTACACGTTCATCTAGTATACTCGCGTGATTCATCATTTCGTATACTCGTGCCACGACAGATGAGTAGCCGTCGCTCAGAATAAGTTCAAGTAAAAGTTTAGACGTTAAGGAATATGCAATTACTGCGCACGTCGCGTGAAGCTATACTAATCCTTTAATCAAGTCTTTTAGTTTCGAGCGCATGCACTGAAGTTTTAAATCTTGATAAAATTGTTATTAAGATATCAATAAGATTTCTTTATATAAATGTGAAGGATTAATATATTCAAAAAATTGATTGCATATCTCAATTATTGTGTTATTGTAAAACATAATTGTACTTTTAACTCTTACTTTATAAATTTTTTTGATCACTATATTTATAAAACACTAAATACATTATAAACATTAAACAATATAAAATTAAGAAATTCTAGGATAATACGCTTTTATATAAACAAAAATGTAACAGATTTATAAAACAGACAACGAAGATATTATAAGAAAATTTATATGTTAGCATACTCTCTCTATAAAGCTGCTTGAAATTTCACACTTTGTAACATCTAATCTTTATAACACATATGAAAGAGAGAGCAGCACATAATACGTAGGTAAGATCTATCATTATCTAAAAGCTTGTTTCAGTTTACTAGCTAAAATGTAGATGGCGCTAAAAGTCTCACCTACTTTTAAGAATAACTACCTTGCGGCAAGAAAAGAAATCATAATTTTTAAATAGTTTTACAATGATTTTGAATAGAAATTTTTTAATGCGGTACTATAGTAATCATTAAATGTTAACTGCTAAATCTAGTTTTTGACAAAACTGGTTGGTAAATATTGATTTGCTTCACTTATTTGTTTGATTTATTAGTAATTTATTAAACACGTTTGATATATCAAATTTAGTCGCAGAGTTTTCAAATCTCTGTTTGCGATTGCATCCACAGTAATTTACGTATACACCTGGTATCGGATGCGTGACATTGTGCACTTACGCATGCAAGCTTAGCATATCCAAATTCAACCTTAAAATATCAGTATCAAAAAATAAAACGTTGAAGGTGGCCGTTATAACAATCGGACGTGCGTAGTTACGCAGTATTTATTTTTAGACAATTCTGGTGTTTAACATCAGTTTTGCTTCACTGAATGGTGAAGAATAGAGA
>QVNV01000553.1:0-15020 GCA_014825455.1 Pseudomyrmex pallidus | reverse complement strand
TGTATGTATATATATATATATATATATATATATATATATATATATATATATATATATGTAAGAAAAATTGTAATATCGTAAAACACAAGTTTATATATTATATCAATATGAACAGATTTTCGAATGAATTTTTACCGTGTAGTCAACAGCATTGTATGTAAATGTGAGCCACGAACAGAGTTTGTTACGTTTCTGACAAAACAAATTTACATTTGTAAATTTGCAGGGTGTTACGAAAGAATTTGATAGTATCGTCTGACACGTTCAACTACACGTTAACTTTTTTTTTTATTGAAAATCCAAGTGAAGAAATAATTATCAGCTAATGGGGCTTAATTTAAGGCAACACTAATGCATATTTATAGTTTTGCTTTATTCTCATTTGCTCTTTTTTAGTTTCCGACTATAAAAAATCAACAATTAAGAATTAATTAATAATACTCTTTCTATATATAAATTTTATTTTTACAAGCTTAATTATGCGCTAATTACGTCTCCACTTGAATTTTTACGATATCATGAAAAAGACTACATTATTCTCAACAATTTTCACATCATTAGGAACATCTTTGCATATGTATATAATGCGATATATAATAGATATATATATTTAGTTCTTAATAAGATTAATTGTAAGTTTATGTAAAGATTTTCAAGAACCATGAGTAAGATTTACGTAATAATTTGCAGTAAAATCAAAAAGAGAAAAAAAATTAAAAAAGAAAAATAAAAAAAAGGAGGAAAGAAAAGAAAACCATCCATCAGAAATTCATATGTAGTAAAGCAACATAACTTTCTCTGTGATAGCATGTTAAATGTGATGACGGAGACATAAATAAGTAAATAAACAAGATGCCGACGTGATTTAAATCTCGTTATTGCGAGAACACATTTTCAATGGTCACATTCCAACCAGTGTCTCGAAGATATAAAATGTACTTATTATAAAATTTAGCACAAAAATTCCGCGAAAAATAGAATGATTTTAACAGTACAACAATTTCTACTTATTTATAAAAATCTCTGATATATTTATTTATATTAAATTTGTGTTTTTCTTTTTAATTGAAATGAAAAGTTCAATTAATTGCAAAGTGTACCGGTATTTATTTGCATCTCGTTTGTATATAACAACTTTTTTGTGAGAAAAAGATATATATATATTTTTTTAAATATTGAAAGATATTTTTGCGTGATTGTTCATAAATTATCAAAATTTGATCACACTTTGGATTTTAGATAAATATGTCTATATGCCTGCTGTTTATTATCTTAAAAAAAAAATATATATATATATATTACACTTTATGTATACTTACTATGAGAAAAAGAGAATATACTATTTATGTCATTATAATTATATTAGAATATGGCAATTTTTGTATGACCTTTCTAATATTTTCTAATTATATAAAAATATGATATAATATTATTCAAGTTATAAAATTGCAAGTTATTTCAGTCTATTTAAATCATAAATAATAAAAACTGTTAAAAAATCCAAGTTTCTATTTTAGTCGTTTGTTTTAAAAGAACATTGAATTCTCTGATTGATTCCGTATTTTATATTAATTAACACAAAAATTTCTATATGTACGAATTGTCCAAGAACGATCCGATAATATTAAAAAAGAAACTTTTCCAGGAACGTGGTATTCATTTTTTAGTCCAAACAATGTAGTCCGAAAAAAACCGTCTAAAGAAATCTAAATCTTAGAAATTTTATAATATCTATTCGATTTTTTTAAAAACTTTTTAATAAATATATTTGTGTCAGGCAGTACTTCGTATTTATATCAATTGCTAATTCAACCAAAATTATATCTATTATTTTAATAACAAAGCGCAACACATACACACACACATATATATATAGGGAGAGACCTTAAACTACACTATGAATGCAAATTATATTTCTTTCCTCTTTTCTAAAAGCAATTGAGACCGTTTTTTGTTTAAATTTTTTATAGAATATGCTTACTACTACTTTATATCTCTATCTGCACGATTCATCGAATTTATCCTTTTCTAAATAAAAGAAAAAACAATTAATGGAACAAAATGTGTATATGTATGTGAATAAGTTGCAAATACAAAATACTGTGACTATAGCGCAACATACTGTATAAACATTTTGTTAGTAATAATGAAGTTAAGTTATATTTTTGCCTGAGATTTTTTTCAGATTGCGAATAACATATTGTATATATACACACGCATATATACATATAGGAAAAAATTATACCACTAGATTATTGTACATGTATGATTAGAAAATAAACAATTTTGCACGTGATATAACAAAGTTCTCTTTGAATGGCAAGAGATTTTGTTGATATTTTCTTTTATTATTGTATTAAATTAATTCTACTTGTTATGCATTGTATAATTTATGTTGATTAATTTTACTTTCACCTGATTCTTGTAGAACCTCACATAGATTTAAATATTTGTCTTCCGAATAGTTACTGAGTAATTGATCCAAGCTTTGTTTCAATTCGGTAAAAGTAGGTCTACTTTGTGGTCGTACATTCCAACACGAGTACATTATATTGTATCTGAATTTAAAAAAATAAAATATTGAAGATTTTTATATGTTCAATATAATTGAAAAACTCTGAAGGAAGATCTGTTTATGAGCGTGAGTTATGTATGTCAAATGTATAACATATATGTTTTACACACACACACACACATATACCTACAATTCATGTCCACAATTTGGTGGTCTTTCCATCCGATATCCAGTCTTGAGAAGCTCCAGAATTTTATTTGTGGGAGTACCGGGATAAGGCATGGCACCTAAAGTAACTATTTCCCACAACAAAATGCCAAACGCCCATCTATAATTCAAATTTTATCGTAAAAAAGCAATTAAGAGTATAATAAATTAATTAACGTGTACATATATTGTATATACACAATGTTAAATGATATTTACACATCACTGTAAGTGGTGTATATCTGATGCGTTAAAGCTTCGATTGCCATCCATTTTAAGGGAAGCTTTCCATTTCCTTTCTTACGATAAACGTTTTCTTGATAGATATCGCGGCTAAGACCAAAATCTGAAATTTTTACCACCTTATCTGATCGCACTAATACATTTCTAGCAGCCAGATCACGATGCACTATTCGATTTGAAGATAAGAATTCCTAAACACAACATTTATCATATATTCTAGTTTTGTATAATATAACGAGGTATATATTGAGAAAGTAAATCATTGTTTTAATATGTAAGTAGATTAGATATATATTGAATTAATAGTAGTATACCATCCCTGTAGCTACTTGTCTGGCGAAATTTAATAAATCAGCAGAGGTGACGTTTTCTGTGCATTTTATAACATCTGAAAAACATATCGGCGCAAAATTACACAATCAGCATTGCGTATATGCTATTGAAGATAATTTCTCTGTCATTTACCTTGCTGAATATCGTACAAGCGATTAGCGATCGTGCGCGTGTTGTTAAAATAAGATCCGTTTTGTCCTGTATGACAAGAAGAAAGCTTTAAATAAGACGTGATGTAACTAGGATATTTTTTATAACGTATGCGAATGTACATACTAAAATCTTGACGCTTGTTTTTATTCGCAAAAGAAATCGGATCGTATTTCAAACGAATTCTGTGCTCGAACACGGCATTTACTAAATTCTGCCAGATCTGAAAATAATATTTATGTTAAACACAATTTTTCTGTCTATAATAAAAACTTGAAAAATACTCTTTACTTGGGCAGTGCGTTTACAAGCTCTGCAGCTTACCGTTCTTAAATATGTTTGCAGATCTCCCTTGCTGCAATATTCAACTACTAGTAAAGGTTTGTTGTACAAAGTGCAATATCCGATTAAAGATAATATATTCGGGTGCTGGCCAGCGGATTTCATCATTGAAATTTCTTGATAAAAATTTTTTACCTCTTCTACCGTTGGATTATCTAACAATAAAAGTTGTATCTTATCTCTTTGTAACACTCTTTAATGTATTTATTTTTTTTTGTCACATATGTGTGTTTTTACATATCGATAATACCCTTCATCATTTTGACAGCTACGTCTATAGTGGTGCCAAACTCAACTTGCAACGATGCGAGTCTGACAATACCGTACGCCCCACTGCCCAACACACCCTTAAGTTTCAGCTGCTGTGGACTAAGTTCGAATTTGTCATGCGGCAAAAGAACGTCAGCGTTTTCGATCGCGTAATCTCGCTTCAAAGATTTTTTCACAATATCCGTGGAATCCTGTTAAGCGGACAATCTCGAAAATTTGTTTTTCACGTAACTGATGAATTATTAAAGTACTTAACAATCGAGAAAAAATGAGCAAAATTAAATTTTATATTTCAACAATAAGAGGTCTTTTAATTCAATTTCTCTAAAAGTAAGAATTATTTCCAGATGTGGTATTCTCACAAGATGAGAAGAAATGGAACTATGCTGAAAATTCTTCGAAAATGGAGTTAAATATTCTCGAAAGTGCTTATAATCTCAAAATCAAAATGAATATACAACAGGGCGCGAACGTTTGTGATGTTATCGCAAGAAGCACACATGAATATTGTATTACATGTCGAGGAAACAGTATCTCACCTTAAAATGCATATATTCCAAGTTAGTTCGTTTATTCTTCTTCTTACGATATTGCACGCAAATCACTCCAAACATCACCGTAACGATTACTATTGTTGGTAACGCCACGATAATCTCGTAATAAGACAGTTCTACAACTTTTTTTTCCAAATTGTACGCAAAATTCTTTTAACGCGATCAATTATAAATGTTTACATCGCAATGCTTACCTGCCGTTTCATCAATGCTCTCCGATATAGTCGATTGCAAGCTCACTCCGCCCATTGATTCCGCCACAATACTGATTTCATATCGCGGACCGGGATCAACGTTTAAAAAAGCAGCTTTAACTTCGTCCTACATAAAACAATTAAAAACTTATTATCTGCGATATTTTGTAATCGACGTAAAAGACGAAGATATATCGGTATTACGATAAATACTGACTCCAGGTACGACCAACATACGCGGTTCGAGTTGGAACGAATCGAATAATAACGTGTAATTGTCCGGCTGTAAAACGGGTTTGTCCCATTTGACTGTAATATCGTACAATTCCTCGTTTTTCTTAATGTTATCAACTCGCAAACCCGTTACTTCTTCAGGCGCTGAAATCGGGCAAGAATAATTTATTGCATATTAAAAATTGATACAGCTAATAAATAAATCTGATTATTTAAAAATTATTTAAAGTACTTCAGACTCGAATAACATGCAAAATTAAGAATTTCATCTTTTTCGAGAACAAATTTAATCACGACTTACCGCAAATGCTCAAGTTGTAATGAACTTCCAAGCACGATGGCGTGAGAAAAGTAAATGTCGTTGCGTTACCGGTTTTGGAATAGTCATCGTTATCCGATCGAATTGATACGGTGTTGTTTTGGTCGTATCGCAAATGTCTGAGAAAAAAGCGGAAATCTAAAGACTAAAAAGATGCATGTGGATAATAATATTTAATACTTCAACACAAAGATACGAAATGAAAAAATATATTATTACAAGTTTTCTCACCTGTATTAATAAATTGAAATTGATCAAATTGTGTTCTCCTGACCAAAATAATACGTTATAGTTACAGCTTCGATCTACAACAACATAATTGATATACGCAATGCACGTCTTTCTCATACACATGTGTATAATATATTTTTAAATTGTTGAGTAATTAAATATTACCCTCCACAGGTTCAAAACTAATTTCCGCTTGCAGTTCGCGCGCATTTTTATATTCTTCCTTAATTTTGACGAGTGAAATCTTTTCAATTTGATAAGGTTGATAATCAACTGCAAATAATTTTAATTGAGATTCTGATAAAAAAAACATATATATATATATAGAAGTATTCAATTATTTGGCAATTTGGTGTGTAAGAAATATTATTGATGTACCTGAATAAGTTGAAAACCAATCCGACATTTCAGCTAAAAGAACCCCATGCTGTGTTATTCTGTGGAAACGGTAACGATAGAGCGTGTTTGCCGTCAAGTTCGAAAAAGTCGTTAATTCGCCATTGCTCTGCGAAAAATAAAATTTTCTTGCTGTGCAACATAATCATGTATTGAAAATTTTTTATACTTGCATTAGCTCTCTATGAATAATTTTTAGTTCCTAGTTTTTCGCCAACAGTTGCAAGTCATAATAAATAATTACATTCGCGGTCTCTTTTCTCATTAGAAAATCTGAAAAAATTATTTTACCACTGTGGCTGCGCCCCACGAATCACCGGGATCACTTTGTTCAATAACGTAGATTCCAGGATTGTGCTTAATCACGAGCACGTGCATTCCTCTGCAGTGTAAGCTAACATTCGCGTTAGTTCTCTCATTTACTTTCGGATAAGCTATCGCAAAACAGTTCTAATGAAATATATATGCAAAGAGATAACCTTTCACGTTTCGAACTATTATCTATATAAATTATTTAAACACCAATATGTAAACTTACGTTCGAATTCGTCCGTGAGTTGCGGATTGCAATTACTTCGGCACGACACCTGCAAGATAAGCAATTTCATTCAATTTGCAACAGCTGGATATTACATTTACATTGCGTAATAATTTATATGATTTTTTTTTACAATTTTTTTCTTTCATTAGTACTTTTCGAGATATGTTTGTTTCAATCAGCGTCGCGATAACGACAATAAGACGGCAGACAAGATTCACTTCGTACTGGCAAGTATTCAGCGATGTATTTTTGAGACGCGCGTACGAACGATCATCGTCGCCGACACGATCACTTGATAAAGCTGCGCACATCTCAAAGCTTTTGAAATAAATACTCAAAGTATCATAACGCGTGTTCTCATTTGCATCGCACTTAAAATCGAGATTAATGCGAGATATCGCGGCCGCATTGATGTCTCTCGAGAAACAGAGTTTTGGATTCCAGACGCAAAAAACACGGGATGTCGCGATCAGATTACGGATTCCCGCTGAAGATATTCTGATGTACGCGATTGCGTGTGTGGCAAATTACGTGTCTCTTTTATATCATTCCACATACATTTATACGCGAAGTAATGTGCGCGATTGTTCCCAAGCTCGAAACTATATTATTATTATTGTCAACATATGTGCGAATCGTAATTTTTGCATGCAAGTGACAAAACAAAGACGCACATTTGATGCGCGTTTGAAAGAATGCAATGATCCGACATGGAGTTATTTCACGTGCATTGCTTTACCGTCGTCATCATTATCATCATCATTAGCAGCGGTATCGACTGCAGGCGCTGTTTAAACAGTACTTACTTTTTCCTCGCTGTTATATACGCATCGCTCTTACAGAAAATTGTCACTTTTCTATGCGCATTATAAATCACATATCTTTAAACAATAATTTGCGTAGCAAATTTTAATATCCTCTGCGATCTTTAAATACTGTAATCATTAGTCTTGCGAACAAAAATAAAAAAGTGAGATATGTAAGAATAAAATGT
Organism: Pseudomyrmex pallidus; assembly: GCA_014825455.1. NCBI lineage: Eukaryota > Metazoa > Arthropoda > Insecta > Hymenoptera > Formicidae > Pseudomyrmex > Pseudomyrmex pallidus. The sequence continues at coordinate 7,497 of QVNV01000553.1, read as the reverse complement.
GATAATCGAAGTATTGTATAGTTTTACGTGTGTGTGTGTGTGTGTGCGCGCGCGCGCTGCGATATAATAATTGCATCACACAATTCTTTTATAATAATTGCGTCACACAAATCTGTTATAACAATTGCATTCTCTCTCATCGCGTTAAAATGAATATTGTATAGAGAAGAAAATATTTGCTCGGCCGTTAAGAGGTTTTTTCTAATCTAATTCGCACGACCTTCTACAAGTACAAAGAAAACGCGAAAATGGAGATAAACATGTTTAAAACAACTTCATGCATTATACAGTTTTGCCGTCTGCCGCCTTAGCGCGATTTTCTCGTCGAATATAGTTCAATATATATATTTGCGATATAGGCTCTTTAAAATGCTGCTGCATTGTTTATTGCGTACGAATACCGCGCGAGAAATTACGCGCTCACGCACAAAAAATACTTCACGTATAAAATTATCTCTCTTTTCTCTTGTTAATATATACATTATATTGTTTGCAAATTATCACGAGTGTATTATCATCAAATAAGTATCATCGTTATGTGTTCGCAACAAATAATGTCATTAAGCACGAGATTTACGAGTTTTTTTTTCTTTAAATCTTGGAAAACTCGTGTTGGAAAACTCGATAAGTAATGTGCAACATCTCGTCTCTTTGCAGCCGAGCCGAGCATGATTGTGTGTGTATCGCTACATCTCCCGTGATATTGACACAGGTGTCGAAACAAAGATCTAAAATGTGTTCGTTTTATTATTGAGCGTATGCGTATATTTCAAGTATGTAGCAAGTATAGACACAGGTGATACAGGATAAATTCCTAGCGAAGAGACGAGGAGAGAGAACGCAAAGGAGCGGCGATTATTCCTTAAAAGGAGAAATTTCGCCATCTGATCATACGAATATCAAGAGACTCTTAATTGGAGAAAAGCATACACATTCTTTTGCAAATTGAGTATATAAAGAATAAATATCAGATCGGAAAGTGGTTACGCGCGCGCTCGGCGCGCAACATAAGGCTCGGCCTTATTGAATACAAACATTGGCTTCACTATTGACATTTCTATCTCGATTGCGCTGCGATATTTGTTGAATTTTATGTTCGCTAACGTATTATCGCGGCGAATTTTTTTCTCCGAGTGTAACGCACTATGATCACCGCGATAAAGATATATTACTATGTACGCACACTTTACTATGTGTCGCGCTTGCTCTACGCTGATACATATGCTTTCGCTAAGCTTGAAGATTGGCAAACAGTTTTTACAAACTACGCAAGCAAATTACGTATACGGTAAATTATCATAAATTTCTATCTAGTTTATTAAAAAAATTTGCGTATCTGACGTGCGCATCGGTATTTAAGTATTTTACGCAATATTACCGTTGTGTCACGGATAAATCAATTCCGTTTCAAGTATGTAACTTACGTTTTGACATGTTGCTAAACACTCGGCGATATTCAGAGCTTCTCGAAAGACGAATGATCCGTTAATGGTAATTACACAAAAATATATGAAAAGTATTGATAACATTCTGTAGATTTTTTTCGAAAATGTACGCTTGTAAATCACCGATCGAATATTTCACACAGTTCGTTGAAAAATAGATTTGAACTTTTGAAATAAATGTAATGCGCGCGCGCGTATATTTCTTATTTTCAACTTATTGTTTCGTTTTTTTTTTATTATCTTCAATTAACTGTTGCAAATCACTGCTGCAAATCACACGCGCACGCGCATGTAACGACGTAAAGATATAAACTTAAAAGAAAACTTGAATAAATGTACAAAAGTAAAACTTGTAAACGCGTATAAGTTAAAAACTTATTTACATGCCGCAGCACAAAATAAGGATAATTATGTTACTTCAAATTTTCACGGTATTATTTATCATCCACTATTATTATTATCCAACACACGAAATAAACACCGCTCGAGTTTTTTTACAACGTGCATATTTCACGATAAACAATTGCATTGTGTTTCAATAACATACGTATAGGTGCGAACGGCTCACGTTTGAGTGACATTTTCCGATTAATGTGATAAAACGCTAAAGTAACTGCGAAGCTTACGAACATGACGCAAATGAATCCACATTTGAAGAAGCTCCGCGAGTGTTGTTTCAATACATATTACGACGTGTACCCCTCTCCACGTAAAAGAAAAAGAGGAGGGAAAAAGGGAGAGAGAGAGAGAGAGATATCACACCTTGTGTGTATGTTAATAAAAGATGAGGTTTGCTCCTCTACTTCTTCCCTACTTTTTCTCCGATATAACATCTTCGGCTTGCTTTTAAAAATTTTGTTCGCATTATATGTATCGTAATTTTTAAATTTGACAAATTTCGAATAATATATATATATATATATATATATATATATATATATATATATATACATAATAATACATATCTAACACCCAATTTTTTCACTTCTAGATAAGTTCTCGATAACTTTATCTAAAAGATATTTTCCAGAATTGGTACAGTTTTATAATATATCTGTATATATATTTTGTGTATAATATATTTTGTATTTCTACTACCTTGTCATCACTTATTTTTCACGGTTCAATAAAGTTATTATTATTATATATCAATATATATCTGTATATATCTGGAGGATAAAGTTATCGAGAAGTGAAAAAATTGGCCGTAAATAACAATTGCACTTTTGCAAGATTTATCATTATACTTTAGTTTTCTTCAGACACACAAGCTGAAATATGATAATGTGACAACATGAAAAATGTGTATGTATTTATCGCCATAAGATACAATAATAAAGCGATAATATGATTGATGAGCTTGTGCGCGAGAACTTGTTTAACATCTACATATCGACGCTGAAACATTTAAGTATTTTTTTTTTTTTTTTTTTTTTTTTTTTTTTTTGATAAAACGATTCTTTATTTAGTTACATATATATATTTTTTAACATCAACCTTATATATGTGTATATATATATATATATATATATATGCATGTAAAACAGAAAATATGCATACTGTGATAAACAAAACCACATGGTTTATTTATTTTTTTTTGGAAATTATAGTACACGTGTGAAAAAGATAAATGTTAAACTTTTTTCAATTACGTAATACATAATCAGCTACATTCTGACGTTTCTCAAGTTGCAAAGTAACTTGCCTAATGAATTGTGATCACAATATGGAAGAAACACAAAATACTTTGATGAGGTTATGTTACGTCCCGGTAAACTGCGAATAACAATTTTCCATTTCTTATTTTGAATAATTCGCATTTATGTAGTGGAAGAGAAACACCAAGAAAAACAGTGCGACTCCCAGGATGTTGCAGAATATTGCGAGTTGTACGTCCGTAATCATTTTGCTGTCTGTGACCATTACTGAAAAAAGCAAAACAATCTGTTTTAGTTACCACAGAGTTCAGAGAAATCAAATGTATATTTGTTATATCTCTCGCCACATAACATATGTATATGTTTAAATTTGCTATAAGCAATTTTTCCAAAGTATTTTTATATACTTGGAAAACACACACTTACCTTTCACACAGCTGCGGCCAAACTGCTTCGAGTTGTCAAAACAACTTGACAGGAATCACGCTGGTCAATTACATACCTATTACAGAGACACCTATCGGAATTTAGGCAAAGTAATAAACTACGAATAAAATCTTTGAGACAGGATCACCTTGTTCTCTGATTGGATAAATTCTAATATAATCTAATATTAGTGTCGACTTCAGTCAATTGATTTGTAATAAAATAAAAACTCTGTCATATGTAAAAATAATTGCAAGAACGTCAGTCTGTATAATTTTCTATTTTTTAAAGAAACTTTAAACAAATCATCTTGTATTTCTCAGTATTTTATATAAATACTTTATTTTTTCTTTCTCTATTTCACTCTCTTAGACTCATACGCGTGTCAACGCACACAATTATAAAAATTTTATATAAATATATTGTTTTGATTTTAATATAAAAACTATTATTGTAAAGTGATACGTAACTTTGAAGTTATAATAATTTTGGTTGCTTTTTTAAAGCTGAAAGATCTAATATTCTACTAGGGCAAGCAGTTTCAGATGTTTGTACAAGAGGACGTCGGCGAAGTGCAGGATTATCTTTTTCGCTTGCCAATTTAAAATCATGTTTAGATGCTGTTTCGCCATACATTTGATCTAAAAAATAAGTAAGAACAGGTTTATAACGCATGAAGAAATTACTTTGTGAACGAAAATTAAAAGAAAAGGGAGCATAAGTCTCCACTACTACTCACCCTCTATTTGAATGTTATTCTTTCCCGGTATAAGTTGATATCTTTCTAAATATCGCATTGTAGCAAACGACAAATTGGTCCCTTGCATATTACTAACCATAAGATGTTGTAACGATTCTTGCTTCTGCAAAGCTATATCAGCCAATTGTTCGTCGTTCAAATACTTTAATGCCAGTGCTTTCATGTGCATACTCGTGTTTGTTTCGTTTACAATACTGGTAGTTTGTATCATATTTGCTTGGCAATCCAAACGGGGATAAAAAGACGAGTCATAATCCAACCTTTTTGAAAGAAAATATTAATATAAAGAATTTCAAAAAAATAATTCCAATAATTCTTTGTTTCATTGTGAATAAAAATTACTGTAGATAGAAAAAAACACATACGACTTGTTAGCATTCGCTTCCTTATGTTCATTGTTTTCAGTTAAACTAATCCCAAGTTTTCGAAGTTGCTCCAACGTGGTTACTTTAACAGTGTTTACTGCTGTTTTGGCTTCCCTATCATGTTCTTGTTCGCCTTTGCTGTTTGCTCTAGCGTTATTTTCATCTTTATCATCCATAGCGCCAGAATTTTGCAAAATTTCGTTAACTTGGTCCAAAACATTGTTGTATAAGGTCCAACCTATTTTTGGTGTACGTTTAACACTATCACTCTCGTCATCGCTCGAATATTCTTGCATCTCAACGTGAACACTTGGTTCTGGAGTTGGTGGAGGTCTTTGAACTACTCTAAGATCACTTTCGCTCAGTGTCATACTATCACCTATATCTTTACTTTGTTTAACATTATGCTCTCTCTCTCTATAGTTTTGATAATAATCTGTCATAGGTAAATAATTCTGTGAGATGTTTTCATAAGGATTCATCTTGTCGTTGCTCTTTCTCTCATCTATCGCAACATAATTGGGTAAATCGCTAAGTCCAAGCGCCTTACTACAATTTGCACTTTCAGCAGGACTACGATTCACATTCATAGATGCGCTCAACATTCTGTTTGCATTTTCTATTTCGTCTATAGTGTTACTTTTTCCCATGTAAACTTCTTCGAGCATTTTTCTTTTAGTTAAATCCGAAGCATGACACTGATACATTTTTGAAGATTCTGAAGCATTAGCCATGTTATATAAATCTGACTGTTTTGATATATGTCTCTCTGAATCTCTCACAGAACTTGTATTAAAATTACTACTTTGTTGTTGACTTGAGGACATATTACTTTCCGCAACTTCGACTATATTTTCCAATTGTGCCGCTCCAGGTCTGCAGGCAAATGTATTCTTATATCTCATAACAGGCTCGGTTGTATCGTGCACATTTATAGCGTTTCTTCTGTCCATTTTATTTTCAACTTCCTTTTTCTCATATCTATCAGCATCTACTAGAAACGGATTATTTTCTACAGTAAACTCAAAACTCGTCATGACACCAATTGAAACCTTTTGTTCCATAAAAGCTTTCTTCGATTGTTGTTCCATTAATGCTGTTTCTGAATTACCTTCTTTATTAACTTTGCTGTCCAAAACTTTCTTCTCTATAACAGATGTACTCTGCAAACCCATAGGTTTCTTCATACCCTGATTCTGAGATTGTGCAATGGAAGAACTAATGGCAGTGTCGTAATGATTTATTGTTGGACATCTAAACACTTGATTTGCAAGAGACTGTGAACAAAGGCATGTTGATTTATTTCTAAGAGTCTCTTCCTGCATTCTCACTAGTCTATCTACTTGAAGTTGCAAAGTCTTAATCTGTTCGCTCTGGTTATTTACAAGTTGCAACAAGGTTCTCACTGTTTCATTATTGTCTATATTTGAGCTAGGTGTGGAAAATTGCTGATATCCAATGCACGGTAAATGTTCAATTTTCTGTAGAGCGTCTGAAACACCTCCACCAGACAGTCTCTTAGTGTGGTCAGTTACACCACATGGTCCTTTTTGTAGAGAATTACAAGACAAACGTCTGTTAGTAAAATGTGACAAATCTTCGAAATTGGGAGAATTGTTTATATCAGAATATTTCAACTGATTACTCTTCTCATATATTCTATCATTAACTCTTGTATTCACTACTTCGTTTTGCGCATCATGTATTTTATCTTGCCTTTGCTTTGCTTGCATGGACACATCTTGAACATTTGAGTGCAATGCATGACTACAGTTATAAGCATTTTTATATGATGGTGAAACATGAGTTGTACTTGTAGAATTGGTCTCTCCCAAATGATTTTGTTTTCTCCATGTTGCATAAGAATTAGAATTATATGACACAGGAGTTGTGGAACTGTGGTTTGCAATATTTTCAGAAGATCTCACTGACAAAGAATTGCTATTTTTGTTGGAAGTTTGTGCTGGTGATTTTTCAAAAATTAAAGATACTTCTGGCACTGATACAGATGGCACTGCAAAATACTATAAACATCTATGATTATTTCTCCAGTAGTTTAACATTGACATATATACGTATAAACATTTACAAATAATAAATAAAAAATAAAATATTAGAGAATAAAACTTACATCAAGCTTTGCTATATGTTTTGGTGTAATTCTTGGTTCAAATTCTTCCTCACCGTCGTAATATTGATGATGCATTTTAAAAAATCAGTCAATTAAAACTGCATGTTGAAGAACTTAACTAACAGTGAATACTTTATGTTTGGGAAGAAGAATAAAGTTTTTTTTTAATGAAATTAACGTGCTTTCGGTCTCTCTTTGTATAACTCTTTAGCACATCTTTAGTTTTCATTGAATTTTTGTCGTTACATCAAGCTAAAACTTCGTATATACAAGTTCCCGACATTTAAACCATTTCGAAAACCGACAAAAGACAAACAAACAAATCGGAAGCAGAGAAAAGCCTGAAAGCGTTCACCGGTACATTTTATGTTGTGTTTACGAGCGCCGCGATGTCCACGTTATTTGAACACGAACTACCGAATAAAGTTTAGTTGGGGTTCTGTTCCATGCTAAAGACCTATCTACATAAGACGCAGATGCGGGAAGCAGGTCTCGAGGAATTAACTAATCACGTTGGCTGATTGACTGATTTGACCAATGTGATTGGCCAATTCCGCAAGACCTGCGACCCGCGTCTGCGTCTTATGTAGATAAGCCTTAACGCGTTCTATCCTATCGCGCGCAGATGCCAGATTCTGAACATTTGGTAGCATGCGGTAGCAGCGATAGCATGGAGGGGATGCGCACACAGCGTAAGTATACGGTACGTAGT
>QVNV01000552.1:0-10423 GCA_014825455.1 Pseudomyrmex pallidus | reverse complement strand
GGACATCGCTACGTAGTTGCCAATGTGCACCACTCATGGACATGCGCTAGCTTACGGGCCGGAATAGCGGTACCCAAAAACTCTTATGGGCCTGGCCGCTCTCAGGCTTCTCTCTGCTAGTGGACACTGTGTCGCCTTTGTACATACATACGTAACTGGAAAGCACTCATAATTGCAAAGAAGAAAGAGTCTTCAGTAACGGAGATTCTCTATCACTAGCGTTGTTACCAATTATTCGGTTTTTTCATTTTGACAGATCTACGCACAGATAGACATGCATTAAATTAATAGTTAATATGCAATAATATCGTAGTAATTCAGAACAGTAATATTTTTTTGCATCATGGGTAAGTTTATTAACTGTTGCCTGAGTTACATTTTTATAATTAGATAATCGTGTGTTCATATTATCTTACGTTTTAGAGAATTCTATGGAAGCACAAAAGTGGCAGCAGCATCTTTCACTGCTGCGAGAACAATATGTTAATTTGTATAATTCTAATATAGAACTCCAAAAAGAATATGCAATCCTTACAGCTGAAAAACAGGAAGGTGGATTTGTTAGTAGACTTCTAGCAACAATAGCATCATTGTATTGTCAGCATCGTTATAGGTATTTTATCAAATAAGTAAACATATAATTTTTGTCTATTAAAAATTGATATTTATAAAATGAGTCAATTCTGTAAATATGTGTTGTTCTGTAAATATATATGTTGTTCTGTAAGTATATAAGTCAATTCTTTAAAAATATATTTTAGTGATATCACTATAAAACTTGTTAATCAAGATATACCAGCACACAAATTTATATTGTCTGCCAGAAGTGATTTCTTCAGTGATACAGCTCTTGTTGAAAAGACTGTTTTAGGTAATAGTTTTAAGTGTTATGTATTTATTTTGTATTTATTGTTATCTTTTTATTTATAATAATAATATAATATTTTTATTTATTACTTATTGTTACCTTTGTGTTGGTATTATTATAATATATTTTTATTGTCTTTTTAGATTGGAGTAATTTAAATAGCACAGTTGCAATAATACTATTAAAATGGATTTACACAGGCAAAGTGTCTCAAGAAAACTTAACTTTAGATTTAATGAAAGCAGCAGCTGGATTTCAGTTAGTAGAACTAGTAGATCAGTGTGAAAGTTATTTGATCGGAATTGTAGGATTGAAAGATTGTGTGATATTGTATGCAGCAGCTGAAGAACTAGGCACTGTAAAATTAAAGGAACATTGCAGTTCTTTAATTTCTGCACATTGGGTAAGTTTGTGACAATAACATACTGACAATTGTATAAAAATATTGCTGTTATAATTTTACATGTGCTGTAGGAAGATTTAACAGGTGAAGATTTCAAGGAAATGCCAGGGTCTCTGCTTTATAAATTACTGCAAACTAAAAGTAAATATCCTTTGCATGCAGCAGTACGTTTGATGCGTGAGGATGTTGTATTTCTGTATTTGGTAGAAAAGAATGCAGAGGTAAGTTTTGTTCTGTGTTTATTTTTTTTTTAAATTGATGGATCAAATGTGATGCATATGACATACAGCAAAAATGTGTTTATTTTATTTTTGTGTTATATATCACAAATAGACTCAAAAGTATAAATTAAAAAATTATTTATATTGTGTATGGATGTTGAGTTAGACATCCATTTAATATACAATATATATATATATATATATATGTTATAAATAAAAATTAATAATAATAATAAATTTCCATTATCTCAAAAAAAATTATTTTTATCTGCATAAGATACTTTTACTTTAAGTAACATATTGCATATATTTTCACAAGTTAAACAGTTAATTTTACAACAATCTTATAACTAATATTAATAATATTCCATATATCTTGTTAAGCATTCTAATTTGTGAAATTGATGAGTTGCACAAATGAAAGCTACAGAAACAATATTCAGGTGGATTTGTTGGCGCTCCTCTGTGTTCACCAACAAAGCAACCTTCATCATAAGCACTTGTTATGACTTCTTCTTTTTTGTTCCATTTTCTCTCAATATCATTGTATATATGCGAAATATATTTTTGTGGTGCACAATCTCTCTGAACAGAAGTTACTACAGTTGCTGAAAAAAAAAGAATTTTTAAATAATTATACAGTCAGTTTTATTTCATCACTTCGTTTATAGGTACACTTTATATAGACTGCATACTGTCTGCATACTTTTATTATATTTGTACTCGATAGTTCTCTTCATACAGAGCGTTGAGGTTGGACAAAATACTTGAAATTTTTCACTTTCATCAAAATGAGAACAAAGCAGATCTGTATCTTCTGGCTTTGTGAATGACACGAGACATTTGAAACATGAAATACCTTCTGTCTGTGCTCTTAAAACATCTACAAGTTTCAAATTATTACAAGTTTCAATATTATTTCAAATGATCGATCATATAATTTAACGTAAAACTTTACACTCTATTTAGTTGCGATTAGATTATTATTAATAAATTATGCAGAATTTTATATGTAAGAGCTAACAAGAGAGAAAAACTTTTTAGTTTTTGCGTTTTCAATAAGGAAAAAGTTATAAATTAATAATGTAGAGAAAGTAAGAGAAACACATACGTGATAAAATATGAAGATATAACGTTATAATTTGTAAATTTTGCTTGAAGTTGTTCATTTTATAATGTTTCCTGTAAATCCATCAAGAAAATATTACTTCAACAATATGAAATCTCATAATATTTATTTTTCTAAATTTAGCGATATTAATGTGCAAATCTGAAACAAATCACTTAATATATTTAGTATATTTGATATACCTACATACATCTTATATATATATATATATATTTTTTTTTAACCTATTGTTTATATAATTCATAAAATCTTTAAAACAGTCTTTTATACATATGTTACTATCAAAAAATAATTTTATATACAAAGATATATCAGATAAATTATTTCTTTAACTACAGTTACATAAAAGAGATTTTTTTGTTTTTTGTATGATCTGTACAAAAAACATTTTTATATTTAAAACTACTTATATATAAGATTTTCTAGTTATAAAATTATTCTTACAAAAAAAATTTTTCTCACAAAAAAAAATTTATAATTACCTAAATATATATTTTTTTAAATTTATATTTTATTATTTTTGTTATTGTGTATACAAATAAGAATTTTTGTATGATATGTATAACTTATTTTTGACAGTTCTAAAAGTAAGAGACCGAGGTAATGACGCTCACTTAAGAAAATTTTAATATTTTTATGTTAAAAATTGGTTTTTTCATTGAATATATCTTTTTCGTAGTTACTCATATATAGGTATTCATAATACTGCATTATTTTATATAGATTTTATATAAAGTAAGACATTAATAAAAAGTAATATATATTAGTTTTTAGGATTCTTATAATTGAAGTAATTGATCACAGATCCACTGAGCGTGACCTTGTTTTTCCTTAATACTTTTAAAATATTTCAACTAATGAACTAATCTTCCTCTCTTTTCCCCTCTCTCTCTTCCTCTCCTTCTCCTTTCTTCCGTCTCTTTCTCTGTCATATTTACTCCAAGTTTTTAGATTTCGGAATCTTACTATCTTGTTATATATTTTCTTAATTATATACTTATATACTCTTTATATACTTATATAACTCTTTTTGTCTAACTTATCTAACTTGTCAGTAGCTCGTAATATCTTCTGTATATATAGTATTCTTATATATACAGTAAAAACATGCACACATACATACATAGGTAATGAGAGAAGTGATACTAGAAATAATACTTACCTACTAACGTTAAACTTTTGCGAAATGGATTATAACGATTTGCTTGGCGAAATATTCGTGTGTAACTTTAACACAATTTTCACATGAAAATATATGTAGCCATTTGATGACAGTTGTGGGCGGTTGGGCGTATCATCGGCCACGTCATAGAACGTTCTTTAACGCTCCCGCGTTCTTTTTGTGTATATCAGAAAATAATTTCCATACTTCCTCTGAAAGCACTTTTTCATGCGATGCCATTTTATCGACTTGGCCATTACGCAGCTGCATGTACGCATACATGCGCACGTATTGTACGGTTCGTCACGCATACATATACCTATTGATAGTAGTGGTTCTTACATAATCTCAGATATTATAATTCATCAGTAAAGTAAAAATTACAGTAAAATTGTGACAATTTTCCAATTTTTTCAATTTTTTACTACTTTTGTTTGTGTGTGTATGTTTAACAAGTCAAGTATATAAACATAAGAATTTTTGTATGATATGTATAACTTATTTTTGACAGTTAAATTGTCAAATGACAGTTAAATTGTACCATTACTATGTTACATACATAGTAATTTTATAAACATACATAGTAATTTTTTAAATATAGTAAAATTTATTTAAGACAATTTATATATTTATTTAAATTGTATATATATTGTATATATATACAATTTGTAATAAAATTTATATAACAAAAACACTTTATTTTCCTCCTTATATTCAACAAAATATAATTGACAAATACTATTATCATTTTATTTATTACAATTTTAAAGAAAATAATATTTAATATTTTATGTCTTATTATCTTTTCTAATAATATGTTGTTCATTTTGTAGCTTCCAAAAGCAGTAAATGCTGTCGATAACAAAGGAAAACTGGCTCTAGAAATTGCTCTAAAAACTCGCCAGTTATCTCTGGCTCGCACATTAGTTGAACACGGAGCAGATTTAAATGCAAAGGATGCAAAAGGTCTTTCTCTTCTTCATTCAGCTATTTTGAAAGGGGATTCTTATTCGTCCGAATTCATAATCGACCAATTAGAAAACAACGGTAATATGCAGAAGTTATGTGAGGCTGTAAAAATCATGGAGTGTGCGGATAATTCAGCTGATTTTAAACAGTTGGAAGGTTGTACTGCGTTGCATCTAGTAACAAAGCATAATGTGGAGAACATGCTGGCAATTGGTTCAAGATTACTCCAAGCAGGAATTAATCCTAATTTGCAAGATCGTAGAGGATGGTAAAACAATTTGTTTTACATCAATTTAAAACTTTAAAATTTAAGACTTTTATATAAGCTAAACAATTGTTTAGAAATAAAATTAATAATTTTTATAAAACTATCATGCTAGATATTAGAAAATGTTATATAAAAAAATTAGAAAAAAATTCTGCTATATATATATTCTTGATCTATTGAATTATTTGTTTTTACTAGGACTGCACTTCACTACTGTATTGTAGAGAAAAACGAGATGCTGTTTAATTTGTTATTGGAGGCGAAAAATATAGATGTAGACCAAACCACAAATGAGTACGATACACCATTGTGTTTTGCGATGAAAACGGATCCCTTTAACGAGTACTTTGCATCAAAATTGTTAGCTAAAGGCGCTATACCGAATCCAATCTATAACACCACCGGAGATACATTACTTCATATCTTAACGCGCGAACGTAAAGAAGAAGCGGCGTTATTTTTAGTGGAATACTGTAAAAATAATTTAACGAAAACTAACAACGAAGGTTTTACGATATTACACGAAGCATGCAAAGTTGGTTTAAAAGATCTGACTCGAGCTTTCTTGAAGAACGGACTGTCGACTGACGCAGTTACGTTTAATGGCAATGCGCCGATTCATTTAGCTATTTCGAATCTTTATACTGATATAATTGCCGAGTTACTTGATGCTCCTGATGTAAATTCACAGTTGACTATTAAGAACAATGTAAACGAAACACCTTTGAACTTGGCTATAAAAGTACCATTTAAAAAGGGCAAAGATATTGTATTGGCTTTAATCAAAGCCGGAGCTGATGTAAATGAACGCAACGAAGAAGGTTTGACATTGCTGCATCAAGCAATATTAAAAGAAGATTCAGCTACGGCAATATTTTTATTAGAAAACAACGCTGATATGAACATAAAGTAAGTTAAACGAAATATCTACAAGATTTTTTATTATAATATGTTTCGTATTATATGATGTAATAATATGATTCGTATTACGATGACACAGAACGGTCAATGGAGAAACACCGTTGCAATTGTGCGTACATTGTAGACTGGGCGAAGTAGTGGAAGCTCTTTGTAGACGAGGTGTAGATACCTCAATAGGATGCCCGTTATGGGATGCTTTGGACTCAGAACAAGAAGATGTAGCATCAATTCTTGTTAAGTATGGGGCGGATACTGATTGTTGGAGTCCTGGTCCAGATGGTTGTCAGCAAACATTACTACATAGAGCAATCGATGATAACAAAGAGGATATCGCACAGTTTTTGATCAGAAGGTACAAAGATCTCATACTTCCAAGTCATTTAGTCAAGAGACTATATACATATACTTTGATTTCTGAAAAAAATTATTTAAAATATTAGTAAATATTTTAATTTTTTTAAATTTTATTATTAGTGGATGTGATTTGAATGCTCCGAGACGACTCGGTCCAGATGGTAGTGGCGGAGACGAGGCGAAAGATGAATGTACACCCTTGCATTTGTGCTGCCAATGGGGACTGGAGCAAGTTGTTCAAACGCTAATTGAGCACGGAGCTGACGTAAATGCTCGTGATGCAGAAGGAAAGACTCCGGTACATGTGGCAATACAAAACCAACATTCGCAAATTATTTCCCTCCTGTTGTGCCACCCAAATATAGATCTGAACAAAAGAGACAAGAAAGGACTGACACCGTTTGCTACTGCTCTGACGGTTCGCAACAACAAAGCCGCACAAGCAATATTGGAGAGATTACCTAAGGCCGCTGAACAATACGACAACAAAGGCAGAAATTTCTTGCATACTGCCATACAGAAGGGTGACATGGAGAGCATATTATTCTTACTATCGATACAAGTATTTGATTTAATTTACATGAAGCAAAATTATAACATAAACTAAATGTAAAATCGCTAGTTTTGCAGTAGATCATTTTTTTCAGGTAGATGTAAATTCGAGAATACGCGATGTTACACAAACGCCACCTTTACATCTCGCTGCTATATCTGGAAATGAAATGTTGGTGCGAAGTTTAATCTTGGCAGGTGCCCGTGTCAATGATACAGATGCGAACAGAAACAGTGCACTGCATATGGCAGCTAAAGAAGGTCATGCTGCTGTTGTTTCCGCGCTATTGCAAGTAAGTACAATCACAATTAAAATAATCAAATTTTTAACTTTCTCGCTTTCCATATTATTTAATATCTTATGTAGAAAACTTTATTAATTGCACACAGAATAATATTAATTTTGATGCGGTAAATGCGGACGGAGATAATGCACTGCACGTAGCTGTAAGAGAAGGTCACGTGTCAGTGGTACGGACTTTATTAACTGAATGTACGCTGGATGCGGAAGCTGTGAATTTAAAAGGACGTAATCCTCTGCACGAACTAGCTAGATGTGCGAGGGACAACGCCGCAACGATATGTGATCTATTTTTGGAATGTATGTCGCAATATCCAGTCAATAATGCAGGTACGTGTGAGTATAAATGTTAAAATTACAAAAAAGAGATAAGTATATTTCTTTTGAAAAGAACTACACTATATTTATAATTGATTTTACATATACTTGATTTTACAATATACAATTTTATTTTAGATTTGGATGGAAACACACCATTGTTGATCGCGTATATGAAAGGTAACAGTAATCTCTGTAAAACATTAGTAAAAGCCGGAGCGTGTCTAGGTTCTATGAATAAAGATGGAATAACAATCTTTAACTATCAAGTACCAACAAAACAGTTATTGTATAGATTATTAGATTCTTTAACACAAGAAGCACCATGGTCTGATAAAGATTGCTGCTTAGAATGTGGAACAAAATTCTCTCTTACAATGCGTAAGCATCATTGTCGACACTGTGGACGAATTTTGTGCAGCAAGTGTTCTGGTCAAGATGTACCAATCTTGAAATTTGGTTTAAATAAACCAGTACGTGTATGTAATGTATGCTTTGACGTGTTGCTGGGTACAGACTGAATAGAATCTTTGCAGTAAGAGTTTATATATATATGCACTGTTCAACGAAAGAATATCATCCATCTGCGTATGTGAGAAAAGCAAAATGGGAAGAACGTTGCGCAAGGCAAATCTGCTAGCAGTCAATGGCAACTGCACCACGCGCAGTACAGCACTGTGGAATAATAAAGAAGCTTTTCCAGTAAAAGATATGCACAAAACGGACGAGTTTTCGTCTGCTTCGATGGTATTCTCTCGTTAAACTCTGTCTGCTGTCTGTGTGTCGCGCGCGCGCGCATATATAAACTAGACACTAAAATATCATTCCGATGTTTTTTTACATAAAGAAAAATATGAAATAAAACTCTGTAATTGTATACTAATTGATATATGTCTTCACCTTACGAGATCAGAATTACTAAGCTTTTGTAGTTATTGCTTCGTTCCTGAATGTTTGATGATAGAATCGAAGCATTAACAGCGCATTGTTTCTTTCAGATTTCAGGACTATACAATCAGACTTATCTACATAAGTATTCAGAAACGTAACTAAGTTCGGTAATTGTTGATCTCGAAAAGTAAGAGCATACATACAGATTAATATACATTATTGATTATTTTATGTATTCTATCATAATATATGTTACACTTTGTTGAAATTATCTTAGTTGTAGGGTTGAAATACAGATGAAAACAAAAACTTAACTCTGTGTGATATTAATCTAAGTTTATTTTTATTAATAACATTTTACTATATATACAATTCTTGAAAGAAATCAAGTTTTCACCATTGCAAGTAGTCTGGATTTTTTTAAATAGAAATATTGTAGACTTACTTAAGTTTGCTAAAGAGTGTCTTTGCAACACAATGGTCTACACATTCTACATAATCAATAAGCTCTTCTAAACAAGTTTCTTCTGTTTTGGTCCTTGAATTAACACGATCATTACATGTATTCAATTTTTCTTGTAAATTAGTGCATTTTGCTTGTTGAGAACATTCTTCCTGCAATAAAGCAAATATTATTAAAGTCAAAGTATCATAAAAAAATATTAAAAACTGACCACAAACATAATTCTTTCCTTTAATATCTGTGTATACAATCCAAGAAATTGGTTAAAGAGAGATATAAGTTATTAAAAGTTTTGAACATGGAAATAGACAACTTTCATGAAAATCTGTAGTTTTTTAAAATGATGTTTTTTGTTTAAGAACTTGAAAGACTTGTAACCAAGTTTATCTTGTAAGAATAAACAAGCTTTTTATATAAAAATTTTCTTTAAAGTATTCTCCTCAATAGAACAGTAAAGTATGTATAAAGTTATATTTGTACTCATAATATATATATATATATATATATATATATATATATATATATATATATAAACCAATATTTGAATTTAACTCGAGAATAGTCGCACCTTAATTTAGAATAGTTACATGCGGAATATATATTATTCAAAACCATTGTTATTAATCAACTAAAAACCATTGGTTAACAATATATTAGTAAGAAATTGTATATTAAGGATTGTTGTTTATTTATCAGTATTCAATTGATATTCTCAATACAAATTTTGTTACTATTTAAAAACCTAAAAAATGTACAAAAAATCGGATGTACCTTTTTATATCGCTAGAATAATATATATCTTACACAATTATTCTCGAGTTAAGCTTTAGCAAATATAAATTTCTTTATTTCGAAAACTCAATGCAATATGTGTTTATATCAAAATATAACATCGACTACGTTTACACGTATCGGTAAAACCGTTTTTAATAAAAACCGTTTTAGTAAAAATATCCGTTTACAGGACATCTAAGTCCGGTTTTGTACTAAAATGGTTTTACCAGTACGTGTAAACGTAGTCATTATATAATATATAAAAATGTATTACACGAAGTATTTTTTGCGGATCCACCAATTCTTCTTCTTCGCCTTCATCAGCCTTAACGGTTGGCAAATAACGTTTGAAGAAATCCTGAATGATTGACATCTTTTTACCGAAAAATATTGATATGCTCAACTAGCACGTAATTCTTCTCTTTCGCAACTATAAGTTTGTTCTTTTTTCATACTTGAGAACTGAACTCTGTGAAAAGTGTACACTAAAAGCCTAATCACACTAGCAATTGACGATTGGATTGCGATTGTGATTAGCGATTAACGATTACTTTTTAACCAATCAGAGCAAAGCAGGCAGTGATTGAGATTAATGACTGCCGTGTGATTGGATAATTATCAATCATCAATCGCAGTTTCAATCCGATCACTTTGACTATATACATATGGACTGCTAGCAGCTAACTTCAGACGTGTCGCCAAGCTGCAAACGTGTAAGTTCCGCCCACTGAACTATATACTATCATGGAGGACTGGAGAGAGCATTGCGGTGGTGGGGGTAGAAATTTTGTAATCGGAAATTACGTCATAAAAGACCGCCTATAACGCG